>PVIA01000226.1:0-124001 GCA_004024845.1 Tonatia bakeri | reverse complement strand
TGCTATGTTGATATTTGTTTTCTACTTACTCTTTTTTTACTATATTTTTCTCTTTTCTTGTCTTTTTTTAAAAGACTTTTAAAAATTTATTTTTAGAGAAAGGGGAAGGGAGGGAGAAAGAAAGGGAGAGAATCATCAGTATGAGAAAGAAACATCTATCAGTTGCTTCTCATGTGCACCCCAACCAGCAGCAAACCAAGAATGAAACCGGCGTCCTTTCGTTTTGCAGGATGATGCCCCACCAACTGAGTCACACTGGTCAAGTCAGCCTCTTTTCTTGTCTTTGCCCCTTCTTTATTACAAAATCTTTTACTACAAAACATAAGCATGTAATTCTGTAACATAACAATATCACACTCAGGTGCACCATATGACATTTAGGTGAAATGTTCAAATTAAAACTATAAATTATTACACCCATATTATTACCCTACCAACCACACTCAAGCAGGTGTTACTTCTGCCAGACCCTGTATTTTACTTTTTTATGTTATATAAGCCCTCAAACATTGTTAATTTTTTACTTAAGTAGGCAATTATCTTTTAAATAAGTTAGTAAAGGGGAGAAAACTGTTCTTGAACAATCATTAAAATAAAATTGAAAAAACAATTTTAAATAAATTACTCATACATTAACCATTTCCAGTGCTCCTCAGTCCCCTGCATAAAACCAAGTTTTCTTTATCATTCTTTAAAAGATATATTCATTGATTTTAAATTTCTAGGTTGAGAAGTTAACTTTTTAAGCTTTTGTGTTTGTTTTTGCTGTTGTCCCTTCAGCACTTTAAAGATATTTGCATTACCTTTTGGCTTATGTTATTTCCGATGGGAGGTCTGCAGCTTTTTGTTTGTTGTGGTTTTCTGTATACAATACAGTTTTTTTCCCCTTAGATGCTTTTTAGATTTTTCTTAATTTTTGATTTTCAATAATTTAATTATAGTGCCTTGTAGTGTGGTTTCTTTGGGCTTATTCTGCTTAGTTTTGTTGGGTTTCTTATGTCTGTAGATCTATAGTTTTCATCAAATCTGGAAAATAATGAAACTTACTTATTCAAATACATTTTATTTCCTTTCTCTTTTCTCCTTCTGGTATTTCAGTGCCACATTAATTAGACTATTTAAGAATTTTTTTCATAATATTTGTTCTTTATTTCTCATTCTTTTTGCTTTCTATGCTTCATTTGGATGCCTTCTGTTGTTGTTTTCAAGTTCGTTGATTTCTTTCTTCTGAAATTTATAATCTGCATTTACTCCCACTCAGGAATTTTTTTTTATTATACATACTGTATTATCTACCTCTAGACAATCATTTGATTCATTTTTATATATTTTATTTACCTCTTCATTATGTTTTATCCATCTTTAAATTCTTCAAAATATTTCTAATAGCTGTTTGTTTGCTCTTTCTATTATTTCTGGATCTGGTTCTGTTGATTGACTCTTCTCTGCATTATGAGCCGCAATTTCCTGTCCTCCCCTCTTTTTGCATCTCTGGCTATTTGTATGGGATGTTTGGCATTGTAAGTATCACATTTTTTAATATTGAATTTTTTTGCCTTCGTTTGGAGAGTTCTGTTACTGGGCAGGCAGTTACATGGAATCCTCATGATCCTTTTCAAAGCAAGTCTTTAAGTTTTGTTCAAAGGGGTCCAGGCTAGCTTTACTTCTGTCTAGTTTATTGCTCCTGTTAAAATGTGGTCTTTCTGAATTCTCTTAATTTGGCTGACTGGAAGTAGAACACATTCAGTTTTTAGCTTCCCATTTTAGTTATTTTTCATAATATTTGTTCTCTGTTGAGCCTTACAAAGTCTTACCTAACAAGTATATAACAAATATTCAGCCACTAGTTCAAAGGAGCTCCTATGCTGATCTCTGGAATTCTCTCTGCGTAGTTCCCTCCATTTTGCTGTTCTGTCCAACAAATTTAAGCCTCCTGATCCTCATCAAACTCGGACTGCTGTATCTTCAACTTCACAAGACCACTGTGCTCTACATATTTTCCTCTCTCTGCATTGTGGTCCAAAAATTGCCTCCAAGTCGAAAGCCAGGTTAATTATAGGTCTCACTTACTTGGTTTTCTTTCCTTCAGGGATCATAGTCCTCTGCTGCTTTTTATCTAATGTCTGAAAGAAGTTGTTTATTTCTTTTTTTTTTTTTCCAGCTTTTTTGTGCCAGGAGGATAAACCCAGGACTAGTGACTATAACATGGCTGGAAACGAAGTTTGCTTCACTTGATTCCTTCACACTTCTGTGGTCTGGCAGTGCCTATCTCTTGTATTTTGGAAATCTTCTTTGTAACTTCCTTCACAATTGTGCCAAGAAATGAAATAAGACAGGATTCACAGGTATGTTGAGAGAGGGACAGAGGCAGAGAGAGACAGAGAGAGCCATGGAGAGGGAGAAATGAAACACACTTGAATAAAGTGTTTAATAAATATTTATCTCCAAGATATAGAAAATAGGAATCCATGTCTTTTCAGAATCCAGAACAATATTTTAGTATGGAGGAGAGAGGCAGGCCAGTTCTAGGTTAAACATCATAAAGTTTCGTGAAAGCTTAGTGACTGATGCTGTCAGCTTCTGGGCTTTTCCCACACACTCTTTCCCACTTACTCTGGAACCCAGTGTTCTCCGACTCTTCTCAGCTTTCTGGCTCAAATTCTGTATCTAGTAAATGTGAAACTTCTTATGAGATGCTAATGACTTGCAAAACTCAATATGCTGTTTTACTAAAAATTTCAGGAGATCTAAAACCTTAAATTAAAAAAAGAAATCACTAATTGTGGGAGTGTAGGCCTCATCCATAAATATGGAAAATAAATATGGAAGGACCAGATCTGTCCCACACCCTTTATATACACTACAGTGTGGTGCTATTCTTCCTACGTGAGGCGATAGCTGGGAAAGGGGGGACAAAAATAAGCATTCTAAGAAAAACCTAAGAATAAAGGAAGAACATCTGCTATTTTGCCCCTTCAGTAACCCCACAGTCATTGCAAAGCATGGTCTAGTCTTGCAATATCCTCCACTCCTCCCTCCCCGCACATTAGCTGGTGCCAGTGAGTTATGGTGAAAGGCAGAAGCCCTCCAGCCTCTGGAGAGCAAATGACTTTAATCTCATCAGAGCCCTGGAGAAGGGACTATTAAAAGAGTTAATGAAACAAACTTCTGAATAGATGGGTCAGACCATGACAAACCAAAGTCATTTTTTGATTTAAAAAGGAAAAAAGAAGAATAAAGCTGGTGATACAGACCCTGTGGCTATGATGGCCTCCAAGTCTCCCATCAACTCAATCCTAAATGCAATAGGGTCCTGATAATTTAATGAAGGATTCCAGAGGTGCTGTGGTGAATTTGGTCACAAAGGTGAAATGAAGAAGATGTATAGTTCCCAATAAGAAGTGTTCTCCCACAGTGTTATCTGAATTATAATTGGGGGGAAATGTTGCGACCAGGATACAGTGGTTGGAGTTTGAAAAGACCCCAGTTAGAAAGTTCTCTCAATGTGCAAAAATAAAAAAGAATAAAATTGAACTGCAGTTTAGCAAATAAAATAACCAGGCTGAGTAAGAAGTGAGAGAGGTATAAAAGGAAGATATTCGAGTCCAGTCAGCAATGCAAACACAATGTGGGACCCCCCAAAATGGAATTATCTTCTGGAAGCCAGGCCCCTTCTGGAGTACAGGCTTCCCCCCTAGGTGCGTGTTCTAGGGCCCCATCTGTATCCGTGGACCAGCTGCCATTGCTGTGAGAGGACCTGTTGGGCTTCAGTGAACTTCTGTAAGACTCCTTTGACTCGTTTGCCCTCTTCACGGTAATGTACCTGCCCCACTGTGCCGAGTATTTAGCAGTTTGTGACCAAAATAGCCTGACCCCAGTGCCCTACCCTCCCTCTTCACCCAATCTTGCCCCAAGCAACTTTTGTTTGTTTGTTTTCCTGGATGAAAAAAGCCCTCAAAGGGAAACATTTTGCCTGTGTGGGAGAAATGAAACAAAAAAAATAGCAGAAGCATTAAAAGGCATCAAAATCAAGGAGTTCAAAAACTGTTTTGAGCAGAGGAAAAAGTCTCGATAGGTGTATTACATTAAATAGAGAATACTTTGAAAGTGACTGAAGTTTAAACATGTAAGAATGAATACACAATTTTTATCAATTAATTCCAAGTTTTAATGTCCACAAAGTGAATTTTCTCCGTCGCTCCAGAAAAAAACAGTAAAATTATCAAACTGTCATAGTTCATACTTACCAAAATCTCTAAGATATTTGCAGATTTTGTTTGTGTCAGCAGAGATGAAAGAGTGTAAAAGGAGGCTTTTGTTTTTTTTTGCCATGCTTATTCTGCAAAGGATGCATGATTTGGAGAACAGAATTGTGATGATAGCACTAATTTTCTTTTATAATGAACCCAAATGTAGTCTTCATGTATATCTTGGAAATAGTGATATATGTAGTCACAGGCCCCTAGATGTGGTCACTAAGATAGTTAACGGGAAGAGCTACTCTATCTTAGCCGACTGTAGGAACCCCCGCTGTGAAAAACTGCACCTTAGAAATCCTCAGACTCCTCTTCAAGGACTGGTATCCAAAGCCCTTTTATGAGTGAATCATGTGTTCTCATTCCAGGAACATGGAACTGAGGCCTGGGCTTCTGACACTCTTAGAAATTACTGGGCTAACATCAAAATATTACAAAGTATTACCTAGAATCCCAAGTCAACAATACCTAAATGAGGTGGAAAAGTGAGATGAAATGACACATACTGAGCAGTCAGGATCAGGCATGCTGTACACTTTATCTCCTGGAGATATTTTTGTTTTATGGTAACTATAATTGATAACATACAGGGTCCAGCACAAATAACACCGCTTTTTTATTATAAAATCTTGTACTACAAAATCATAAGCATGTAATTCTGTAACATAACAATATCATATTCAAGGACACCATATGATGTTTTAGGTGAAATGTTCAAACTGCTGTTCATCTGTGTGGGACATTCATGTGCCCAACAACCCCACTCAAGCAAGCCTTACGTCTGCTGGATGCTGTATATAGTGTAATTGCAGAATAGAGCTTGTGTCCTCACACACATATGAAAAGGTAAATATGCAATCTGATGGATATATTAACTCAATTGAGGGATTCCTTTTGTAATGTATGTGTACAGCAAATCAACAATTTTATTTGTTAATTATACCTCAATAAAGTGGAAAGAAGGGAACGTATTTTTGGTTTGAAATATCTAGCACTCATTTCTCCTTTCCAATAGTAACCTATTTTTCTTAAGTGGAATACCTCTTTCTCATTGAATATTGTCCAGGGGAGAAACTGTAATCAGAGATGCTTCTGATTTCTGAACAAGAAGAGACTTCATGACCCAGTCTAGACCAATTAGGTATTTCCTCTCTGATATTTCAAACAAGATCTGACAGTGGTGAAGTTACATTCCATTTGATTGAGTGTGATTGGTCTAAAGTTTCTGTTACAAAATTATTGCTATCTTTTGTGCTTCTGAGCCAAGTTTGCTTTGGTTCAACCCCATTTCCATGCCTGATTCGTCAGACTCTCATGGATATTGAAAAACTCCAATATCTTTCCAATAAATTATTTTGCTTAATTTACCCCACATTGATTTTTTGTTTTGCTTAAAATCAGAGCTCTTAACAACATACCACCTCACTTAACACATAATTTTTCTTTTTACTTTAACAAATGCTTGCCTGTGTCCACCGTGTGCTGAGCACTATAAACCAGAGTGACCGCCAACGGCCATTGATGGCACTGAGTGACTAGGGAGGCACAGAACAAGGCAGAATTACAGAATTTCCTCCCCTACTTTTTGCGACTGTCTAACAATACTAGGGAGAAGATGATACTATAAAAGGAACTGAGTTTCAGGTAGGTTAAGAAACTTGTTCAAGGTGTTTCAGATTAAACCACAATTATTCTCAGCCTTCTGTGGCTATTTGGGGTGTATATACCCTCTCCCCATTAGACTCAATTAACACATGATTCTAAGGTATTACAATTATAACCATTTCACAAAGGAGAAAAGCATGGCAAAGAAAGGTCAGTCACACAGCTGGTGACTCAAATCTAGGTGTGCCTGACTCTGAGTTTCAAAGTTTTCATCTATTATATACCATACCAATTCTTATCTGTAATTTTCACACTAATTTCCAAGGACCATCAATATTCCAAATGCTGATTCAAGATTTTTTATGGCTGAAATTGAAGAATGGTAGTCTTGTCAATTTGGAGGAAACAATCATTTAATGGAAAAAATGTTTTCAAGTTTCCATTTTCTTTCCATAAATTTTTCTCAAGTCTTCAGTGGTTTCTACCGCTTGTCTGTGAGGAAGACAACAAAACGAATAAACAAGCACCGAGTGAATATCAAAGGAGAAACTCGGAAACAACAGATTGTGCTTCTTTCAAGAGCTTGGTTTTTACATGCTCATGTGTTGTGATTTTATGTTGCATACCTAGAATACAGTCATTTTCTGCTAGTAAACGTGTTCTTAGTTTAAATGCTGAAATTAAGCACATCCATATGTCACAGTATTATGCAAAGAACCCTATGATTTTTTTAGCTGTCTGCCAAATCGCAAAGTTTAAGCTTGAGACTATGATAGCAAAACATTCTGGGTGGCATTGGTAATGTCACCTTTAGGAAACCCAGCCCTTTATCTATATCCCAAGCCATCAGATTTTGAGGATAAGGACTTTGGCACTTACTGGATTCTACAAGAATAATGTCATTTGTCAGCCTAACTGCAAGACCCAGAATCAGTTTAAGGGGCTTGAAATCTCATTTTAATTCTTGGCCTAGACACCAAGTAAAATGCCTTAGGCCTTGAGCGAGGCCAGTGTGTGGTGTATTTATTGGTTGTGACTACAAATCTGGTTAATTTGATGGGAATTTATAGAAAAGGGATAAAGCAAAACCATATTTTGCCTTTGGCCATAGATGCATCAGGTTAATAAGACACAGGAGAGTAGCCTGGTCTTAAGTCGGAATAGTGGCCCAGACAGACTTTCCAGGGTTTGTTGATTAATATAATGAGAGTGGAAATTGGACCCCTGGAGCTGATTTTCAGCTTCTCCTACAGCAGGATCAGCTACCACTTCCCATGCTACCTACCATTTGCCCTCAAGTCACCTCTCTTCCAACATTTATACAGCTTGTGATATTTTCTGTTCTCCACAAAGCCAAATCAAAATAAAATTATTTAAAATTATTTACTTAGGACCAGCAGTGAATAACAGAAAGGATAAGAGATACACTAGTGATCAAAACATGGGTGATCCTGAACACACAGCAAAAACAAACAAACAAAAAACCCACTTTTTCCCCTAAAAGATAACTATTTACTACCCTTCCCATCCTGAATATAAAACTTTTACCATTTTAGTCGTGCTGTGGTGCTTTTTTTTTTAGCAGATGGGATATGTAGTAATATAAATATGGCATCAGTCTGTTGACTCTGTGCTAATTTAATTCAACTTTGCATTGGCACCACCTTTCCAACACCTGTACAAGTATCGTCTCTAACTGAAGTCTCCCTGATTGTGACAGACTGGGTCTCATCAATTTAAGGAAAGTACATTTTCCAGTAAATATATATGCAGTGAGGCTTCAGGGAGGAGTCCAGGTATCATGCGCCCTTTGTGACACATTCCCTTAAAGAGGCAAAGCTGCTTCCTGCCTTTCCTGGCACATAGCTGTATCGACTCCCATATGGTCTGAATGTTCCTCTATTTTCCAGGCTCATACCACCCACAGAGATTAAAAACTACTTCTGTGACATCTAGAGATGGCAGGGGAACCCTTCCAGCCCTCACTGCCGATCTTTATTGCCTCTTGTCACCAGGTAGTGCACTGGGCTCGTTTTGTTTACTTCCATCAACCATTTATATTGAGGTATAATCCTGGATCCTAAAAAGAAGAACACATTATGCCCCTAGTGAGTGATTCACACTCAACGCTATGTTGACACATTCTATGGGAGGTATAAAATCTCTGTTGTGGTGATTTCAGCTCCATCAGCATAATTTTCCTCCACATGGTACAGGTAAATCATGGTTAAATATTGTATCATTTATCAACTGGTGCTTTATAAGCTAGATCTCATAAAATCTCAGGAATAGATTGTGCTAGCAAAGCAACTAGCAACCAAATATGATTATCAAAATTTTCCTTCCACAACCTGTTCCTCACGTAAAAAGAAAATGCTAACAAAATTAAAAATTAGTAAGCTTTACCCCCTCCACTGGTAACAAAATAAAAAACTATAATAATTTTATTTAGAATAAAAATCTTGTTTGGGGGGGTTTATAATAAAAGGAAAAGATTGGAATTCCTGGGTCTTCTAGGAGATGGATTGTAGTTTGCTATGAAAGCAATGCACTTCAGAAAGTATACACCCATCTTATGTTCCCCAGGCTGGAACTTAAAGCCACAGGGATCGCACATTCAATGGGAAAAGTTTATGATTACATAAAGGGGTTCAGTGACAATCAGGAAAGTTAACCTTTAGACATTCTAGTAGGAAAATAATAGTGCCTGGGTAAAGATGTTTCAAAGACAAATCTCTCTGCAATCAAACCTCATTTACTTCTCAAATGGTACCACCAATTGCTTCAGTGGGAAATGCGATCAAATCAAGAAAACGTTTTCTAAAGGCCTTCAGTTTGACTTGTTCATTGCTTGGCTCTATATATTTACAAACAGACACACAGAGAGAACAAGTCAAGAAGAAAGGAAATAATGGATTCCTACCCCTAGAATCCTCTGTCGGTACTTGAGTATCACATACCTGATTATGAAAAGGAAGACCATAAACTTGAATCTACAGAGGGCAAAGGAAATGATGAGGAGAGATGACTTCATGTAGAAATGAAACACAGCCTGAATATGTAAAAGGTTTGATATGATTTTAAAAGATAAGATTAAAGAATTTTAATACCTGTCACTCTGAACATTCCTTTCCTCTTAGAAATGGCAAATCAAATGTCATGGTTTTACAAAGAAACAGCGACTCCATTGAGGTTACTGTTATTTTAACTCTTGGTGACTCAAAAAAAAAAAAATGAAGTTGAATAAACAACTCTATCATTTTGTATGTGGAATGCCCAGCCCACATCTCCTTGCCTTTGGGGATTGCTTTAGAAAAAACAATATACTAACAATCCCCTAAAATAGAAAGTGTTTATACTTGTACTGTCAAAGGGCATTAGAGCAAACCCTAAGCTCTCTCCAACACTAGGACAAGTTCCAGGCAAAACTGGGAAGTAGTGCCCACCTAAACAAGGGGAATTTGCGTATAGGCAGGATAGGGCAAGAGAAGTTATCTGAGACCAGGAGTCCAAGCAGACTCAGAAGGTCAGGTAGGAAGGAGGCCACTGCAGGAGCATGGTCAAGAATATGTTATTTTTGGCAAATCAGAGCTGAGAGTCTAGAAAGTAGTATAGAGGATACAGGCCAGCAGTATCCATTGCAGCTGCGGATGCTCGTCGAAACACGAAAAAAACATACACAGAGACAACCAGGTCCTGTGGGGGAATAGAGACCGAACAGCCCCTCTCTCTAGTGGGGAGCGTCCTGCTTCCATTCCCAAGCAGATTTTTATTAAGAATGCAGACGCAGTTTGTGGATTCAGTCTGGCGGAGAAGATCAAAGGGAATAGGTGACTTACAAAGGTGGTGACAGAACTCCCGCTGTGATTCTGGGCAAAGATTGGAGTTTTATCATATGAAAGGATTACAGGGCTCAAAGAGCTGTTTCTGGTTCCTGTCTGTGCCTTTAAATTCCAAGTTAATAATATCCTCCAGCAAACAGATCTCACAGGATCTTGCATATTCTATGTCCCAGGCCTGATAACCCCGGGGGTCCGCCGTCTCTGGTCTGGGCTGCACCCCTCTGCTATTTCTGCAGGCTGAAGTCGGGCAGAGGTGACAAAGGCAGCCAGGAGACTTGGATTTCTCACATCTAAGAACAAGGACTCAGGCTTTGACAAAACCAAGGGGTCAGGGGTTGATGTCAATCACTCCTTCATTTCCACAGCCCCGAGTCCCTTCCCAGAGGCCTCCTCGTGATCATGCCTGTCTTAGGCGATTCCGATTCCCTCCGTGGGAAATCTTACCTGTCATTGGCTAACTGATCAAGCTAGGAGGCCAGGCACAGAACAGGCAGCGTTCATGCCAGGGAAATAAGTTTTGTCTCCTTAGTGGCTCCTGGTCCAGAGGTCTCTCACTCAGCCTAAGTCACGGGGGGTTACAGCTTCCTTAGACCAGGCAGAGCAGTCCCCAACAAAGTAGATTCCCCAAAGAGGTAATTAATTTGAGGCATGGAAAGAGAAAGTAAGTAGGGAGGAAATCATTGGGTATTTCAGTAAAGATGTGGAAAGTAAATCATAAAATTCCAAGCAGACTGGGAATCTGCACTAGGGTGAAGTAAGAGAATATAGAGAAAGCAGAGGCACTTCCTTTGGGGACCAGACTCATCAAGCAATGAGGCAGTACAGAGCACAAGCCCACTGTTTTGGGAACAAGAAGGACCCAATCACTGGTTTCTTGGACCACCAGAAATCACTGATGCCAACTCCAAAGCAACTGAGGGAAGGTGTTTCATGCCACCTGCCTAAAGTCAGAATTTGTGCCAGATGAACCTGCAGGGGAGGATAAGGTGCTATTATCAGAATTAGAGAGAGAACTTTTGGAAATCCAGCAGGCCAACCCAGGACTCCTTCAGCAGCCCCAGGGGAAAGAGCACTGGCTTTAGCATCACAAGGCTTAGTGTGAATGTCAGCTCTATTGCAGGCTAGCCATAAGCACACTAGTTAGGAGTACAGGATCTGAAATCCCACTGTGTGGACCCAAAGCCAGTTTTGTTGAACTGAGTAAGTTCTTAACCTCTTTTCACCTCAATTTTCTCACCTACAAAATGGGTGACAATTATAGGGTTTTCTCAATAGTCACTGGGAAGATCAAGTGAGTCCACTCATGTATCCACTTAGACATACATCTGAATCTAAGTGCAGTTAATCATCGTCATTATGAAGCCCTGAGCAAGGTACCTGGGTTCTGTTCATCTTTGTTTTTTCACCTGAGAATAGGCACAACAGTGTTCGTCTCACAGAATGTTCATAGATATTTAAATGAGACAAAGTACAGAGAAACTGTTACAGTCTACGGGGGGTTCCTCCCCACCTATCTGGGTTCGTTTTGCCCACTGCCTGAGGAAAGATGTCTCTTAATACCAGAGATCAGTGAAAAGGAA
This sequence comes from Tonatia bakeri, assembly GCA_004024845.1. Taxonomy (NCBI): domain Eukaryota; kingdom Metazoa; phylum Chordata; class Mammalia; order Chiroptera; family Phyllostomidae; genus Tonatia; species Tonatia bakeri. The sequence continues at coordinate 112,718 of PVIA01000226.1, read as the reverse complement.
AGGAATTTATTATTCATTTGAAATAACACAAACTAAAGTTCCCCACAAATGCACACAGTCCTCCCAGCACCCTCCACATGGCAAAAGGGAGCACCTCCAAAGTATCGTGGTCCTGACTCTCACCCAAGCTGCATGGTCCCAACCAAGACACCAAAGCCGAGTGGTCCTAAACAGATGAGTGGTCCTAAAAAGAGAGACCCCCAATGGCTGCTGTGCCTTCATTTAAATCCCAGTGCTAATCTTCCTCTGCAGCTCCATTTCCAGCTCCTCTCACAATTGGCCACAGTTGCCCACATTCTGGGCAGGTGTGGCCCTGTGGTGTGAATCCAATTATCTCCAAGCTCTTCTGGACCCTATTACAAATCCCTATTTGGGGTTCCCCTCTTGGCTGTACCCTGTTACAAAACCACATCATCTTTGGCACAGAATCGGTGTGTCAATTAAGAGGGGTTTTGTATCCTAATTACAGAACACCCTCTGAACAATGTCAAACATATAAAAAATGCATTTTTATCAGAGACTATTTTTGTCAGTAGTCCAGAGTTTGCCGTGTTCTTCACATTTAGTCAGAGGTTTCATGAAGTCTGAACTCTAAATCAGCATTTCTGCAATTATTTTGACTGCCCTAGTCCTTAATTAAGACAAGAAAGGGGAGGGGACACTGCAAACTGTAAACAAAGCAAAAATATATGCATGGATAAGGTTGCCAGATAAAATACAGGAAGCCCCATTAAATCTCTATTTCTGATAAACAATGATGAAATTGTTAGGGTATTTCCTAAGCAATTATTAAGACTCACTTATACTAAATATTTGCATTTTTCCTGAAATTCAAATTTAACTGGACATCCTGTATTTTACCTGCTTAACCTGGTAGCCTTATGCCAGGAACTCCTAGCCAATTGCTGGTACAACTTCACTGGCTAGACTCTGTTACACTGTATTCATTAACTGTAAAGAAGCCTCAAAAAGTATTTGTTTCCATTCTTTACAGATGGCAAAGGACAAAGGGAGCAGGGAATAATCCTATGTTGGTCAACTAACATTATGTACCTCAGCAGGTGTTTAGAAAATGTCCATTTCCTCTTCTGACTCTCCTCTTAAGGGCTTGATTGTGTCTTTACACAGAAGAAAGTATATGACCAGACTCACCACCCTAAAGTATTATATAATTGATGTCAATATATGAAATCAGCCATATTCTTATTTTTTAATATGTTCTATTGATTATGCTGTTACAGTTGTCCCATTTTTCCCCCTTCACTCCCCTACACGCTGCACACCCCCTCCCACCCACATTCCCCCACTTTAGTTCATGTCCATGGGTCATACATATAAGTTCTTTGGCTTCCCATACTATTTCCCACATTATTATTACTCTCCCCCATCTATTTTCTACCTACCATCTATGCTACTTATTCTCTGTAACTTTCCCCCCACCCTTCCCCTCCCACTTCCCTGTTGATAACCCTCCATGTGATCTCCATTTCTGTGGTTCTGTTCCTGTTCTAGTTGTTTGCTTGGTTTTTGTTTTTGTTTTTGTTTTAGGTGTGGTTGTTAATAATTATGAGTTTGCTGTCATTTTACTACACATGTTTTTTATCTTCTTTTTCTTAGATAAGTCCCCTTAACATTTCATAAAATAAGGGCTTGGTGATAATGAACTCCTTGAACTTGACCTTATCTGGGAAGCACTTTATCTGCCCTTCCATTCTAAATGAAAGCTTTGCTGGATAGAGCAATCTGGGATGTAGGTCCTTGCCTTTCATGACTTGAAATACTTCTTTCCAGCCCCTTCTTGCCTGCAAGGTCTCTTTTGAGAAATAAGCTGACAGTCTGATGTAAACTCCTTTGTAGGTAACTGCCTCCTTATCTCTTGCTGCTTCTAGGATTCTCTCCTTCATTTTTACCTTGGCCAATGTAATTATGATGTGCCTTGGTGTGTTCCTCCTTGGGTCCAGCTTCTTTTGGACACTTTGAGTTTCCTGGACTTCCTAGAATTCTATTTCCTTTGCCAGATTGGGGAAGTTCTCCTTTATTATTTGTTCAAATACGTTTTCCACTTGTTGCTCTTCCTCTTCTCCTCCTGGTATCCCTATAATTCAGATGTTGGAACATTTAAAGATGTCCTGGAAGTTCCTAAGCCCCTCCTCATTTTTTAAAATTCTTATTTCTTCATTCTTTTCTGGTTGAATGTTTCTTTCTTCCTTCTGGTCCACATCATTGATTTGAGTCTCAGTTTCCTTCCCATCACTCTTGGTTCCCTATACATTTTTCTTTATTTTACTTAGCATAGCCTTCATTTTTTCATCTAATTTGTGACCACATTCAACCAATTCTGTGAGCATCCTGATTACCAGTGTTTTAAACTGAGCATCTGATAGGCTGGCTATGTCTTCGTTGCTTAGTTGTATTTTTTCTGGAGCTTTGATCTGTTCTTTCATTTGGGCCATTTTTCTTGTCTTCATGTGCTTGTTACAAAGTGAAGGGTGGAGCCTTAGGTGTTCACCAGGGCAGGGTAACCGACAACTCTAGGTTGTGATGCTGTATGTGGAGAAGGGGTCCAAGAGGGAACAATGGCATTTGCTCCGCTCTCTGCCAGATTTCAGTCACTTCTTCCCCTTCCCACAAGCAAATTGGGCCCTTCTGGTGCTGATTCCTGTGTGGTGGGTTTGTGTACATTCTAGGACCTTGTGGATCTCTCCAACAAACTCTCCTGTGAGGAAGGGAGTTTCTCCTGCTGCTGCAACCCCCACAGGTGTTTTCAATTAGTGGTTTGAGGTTTTATTTCCCTGTGCTGGGACCCTGGGTTGTGGGGACCGTCGGCTCCCCAGTTGTTTCTCTTGGTTTATCTGTTTGCGAATGTGGGACCACCCGGACTGCCAGCTGCTTCCTTGCAGGCCAGCTGCAGTCTTCTGTGCCCCATTCCACAATCTGCTGCCTTGACCAGTCCTCCAGCCACCACTTTGCCTGCAGTCCTCTCCACCCAAGCTGCCCAACTTTGCCCCTCCAACCAGTCTGGATGAATATGTCTTCTTTAACTCCTTAGTTGTGGGACTTCCATACAGTTTGATTTTCTGTCAGTTCTGATTGATTTTTGTTTTTAAATTGTTGTTGTCCCTTTGGTTGTGTGAGGAGGCCCATTGTGTCTATCTACACCTCCATCTTGGGCAGAAGTCCCCCCAAATCAGCCATGTTATTATTTTAAAAAAAGGAATCTGAAACTTAATTGGAAAAATCCAGGTATTGACTACATAGATGCACAATGACTTTTAGCTATTATATCTCTGGCCTCTCTGACCCACAGGAAGGTTTTTTTGTTTGTTTTTTCATCATTGAAAGTAGGGTTGGACAAAGATGAAGTGAATGAGGCACTTAGAGAGCAAATTTTAAGGAGACACTCTTGCTCACTCCCTTTTGTGCAATCTCCTTAAATTATGCATCCTCAGTGTCTCACTTGCTTCACCCTAGCCTTCTTGAAACATAACTATTCCTTTGCTTAAGAAAAAGGATAAACAATTAATTATTGTTAGTTCCTAACTCCAATATTGCCACAGAATAGGAGTCATCAACTATGGTGGTTATCTTGTAGAGCAAGATTACAGTGACTTATGTCACCAGTTTAGTTTAGTGAGACCGTGCTTTCAATGCACACCGGGGGGGGGGGGGTTCTTTATTCTACTCTCTTCCCAATGCACAGGAAGATTATAGATATAGATGACAGATATGGATAGATATAGATTAGATATAGATATAGATAGATAGAGATGAGATAGATAGAGATACAGATACAGATAATAGAGATAGAGATATAGATAGATATATAGATATATACAGACATAGTCTGGCAAAAGTAACACCTGCTTCAGTGTGGTTGGTAGAGTAATAATTTGGGTGTAATTATTTATAGTTTTAATTTGAACATTTCACCTAAAATGTCATATGGTGTGCTTGAGTGTGATATTGTTATGTTACAGTACTACATACTTATGATTGGAATAAAAGATTTTGCAATAAAAAGGGGGTGTTATTTCTGCCAGGATATATATATATATATATATATATATATATATATGTAATATATATTAATATATATGTTAGCTTTCATTGCTCAGTGGATATATATATCTTTCATATGTATATATGAACATAACATATATATATATATGCCATGAAAGATATATGCATATGAAAGATATATGTAGCTTTCACTGCTCAGGAGATAGCTCTGTGCAGGACCCATCAAAACATGATGACCTGGTTAAAACACTTCTCTAACTGTAGACAGCCTCTTTCTACCAGATAAGAGTGCAGCCTCAAGGTTCTGATATGATTTGACTCTTTTTTTATATGCCATAAAGCATTGTAACATTATTATTTTTGTAGAAAAATTCATCGTATTTTCTTTCTCTCTTCTCACCCTCCACTTTTTCTTTTCTTCAATAATTACCAACAAGGTTGTAACAGGATTAACTGACAGTATATCCCCCACTACCACTCTTACCCTAAATCGAGGGAGAAATTTGGAGGTCACAGAGCACCATCTTGGGATAGTACATTTCACCACAGACAGCTTAGACAGAGGCATTCTTAGCTAATGCAGAGACCATATGAAATGGCAATGAGTTTAAGAAAGGCAGTATGCTACTTTAGCAAAATACAGATGGTGTTTATTATCTTACAAAAAGCAGAAGTATTTCAATAGAAAGAGTATATACATCTTATGTGAGATTAGACTTAGAAGAGATTTTAGAAGAAAATTTACATTTCTGGTTCTGAAGAGTGTCTGCCTTTAAGTTATTCTGGATACATTTAGCCATTGCTATTTCTGGTGGAAGACCGAATTTAGGTTGAAAGAAACACCATCTCCCTCACTTATCCCATCAGAACAAAACCCACTGCTTCTTCTTCTGATACCAAGAAGAGATCTGGAAGAAAACAATCCCGCATCCCAACAATGTATATGGATAAGACCTTCAACCACTGAATATTAGTAAAGCCTTCCAGTAAGGTTTATAGATCAAGGCAAATAGATGCAGTTGGCAGTTAGAGAAGAAGGCATATGCACCTGGGACAGTTCCCCAAGGCCTCTACTATGTGGCTCCTTATGTGGCAGGTAAGAATTTGTTAGCAGAATCAAGTTACAGATGGCCATCCTCTGAGTCAACTTCCTTAAAACACTTACTTGAACCTTTTGTAAACAGGTCAGTCTAAACTCTAACTGGAGTGCAGCATGCATTTAATTTTGGATGATGTATAAGGTGATACCCTGCAAAAAGGATAAGTTCTGCTTTCTGCTCTTGATACCCACTGTTCTGAAACAATGACAGTCAGATGACTTCCCAGTGTGATAACCTATGGACTGCTTTCCCTGGCCTCTCCCCACAGAACAAGAGTCATTCTTGTGCAAGGAAGAAAGGAGGAGCCTCACTACATGCATTACTCTGCTAACTGAGGCATGGAGGGAAGGAGAGAGACTTTATAGTGGTAGGCTTGTGGAGAAAATACCCTGAAAGCCATCAGAGCCAAACAGAAAACAGAATCTAATGGTAGATAGAAGGTCAACTTTGATTAACAGGCAGCAAACCGAGAGCTGAGAGAAAGCAAACCCACACCCTGTCATTTGAGATCAAATATTTTTGCCTTCTCTATTTCAACATCATATCTTTCTGTATCCTCGACAAATAAAAATAATGTTTGGATTTGAAATAGATTTACAAACAAACCATCTTTCTGTTTGGATACATGCTCACACAAAGGAAAGGTTTTGTTATTTTACAAAAATCTTACACAGAAAATGCATACAAATGATCGCAGCTGTCATGATCACAACTTAGAGGAAATGCAGATGGTATAAAATAATAATTCACAAATGGCTAATAGAATTTTAATAGCTACAAGAAAGAAGAGAAAATGAAAGCACTGAATCTACTTCGGATGTGAAGAGAATGAAATGGTTCCAGGAAGAGTCTAAAGGCAGAGCAGCCCTTGATTCTCCCCATGTTTAGAAGTGGCACTCCCTGGTGCATTGATTTATGTGAGGATTAGGCAGCAATCATAGTCTCTAGACTAGCCTGGAAGGCATGTGCATAAAGTATGATATTTGCAATATGCAAATGTCATGTATGATGAATGAAATGCTCAGTATGTCTCGAGGACACACAGATGCTAACCAGCCACTGCTTCCATGCTGCAAATTGTAAAGGAACTTGGAGTAAAGGTATTCTTTTATAGCTAATTGATTTTTTTTTAAATAACATAGTCTTTGGGTCTAAATACCAGTTACTAAAGCATAAGTCATTCTACCAATGTTAGCTTTGGGGGACTTGAGATATTTCTTAATGGTAATAACTGTTAGAAATGGGGATTAAGCAAAAGAAAGTTGAGTCAACCTATCTACATATAGCACATGTAAGACCAAGTCACAAGGTCAAATGAAGATTAAAGAATTGACACCAGGAGTTAAGTCCAATGGTAAAAATTAAAAAACTTTTCTACAGTGCAGAGAATGAACAGGTCACAAGTGTCCTCAGCCAGAAGTCCAGAATGAGTCACGATATTGGTTAAAAAGAAACAAAAACAGTAAAAGATAGAGGGCCCATAAAGACAAAGATCAATGTATAGATGATTAGATATTAACAAATATTGAAAGAAGACAGGTTTAAGAGCAATAATCCATTCTCCAGGTACGTATTATGTCACTGTGGAAAGGAGAAAAGAAGATGGAATCTAGTTGTTGCAGACCTAGGAATTCAAAGTAAGACCAAGAGCAACACTGATTCTGGGCTGAACTGAAGGCAGCCACTTGACCTAGGAATTATTTCTTTCCCTGTGCCAGAAGGGATCTTACGGTCTTGAGACTCTAAGAGTGGGCTGGTTCCAACTATACAAAATAAAGAGACATAGTCTACAGATTCTGGCTGATCATCCACATAGCACCTATTTGTAACACATTTTAGAGGCTCTAAATGGTTTGCTGATATGTATTCTAAATCTCCTGTGTGTGAGAGTATCTTTCTTGTTATCATCTGTTGTCCCTTCTTAAACTAGAATTAAATGTTCAGTTCTGGGAGACTGCCTGAAACTAAATGCAGGAGTCATGGTGAGTGGGAAAGTTTCTGAAGCATGGGGATAACTAGGAGACTTTTTGTAGAGCAACAATAGAATCTGAAAGGGTGTCTTGGGCCTAGAGAGCCAGGGTGTGTGGCAGCAGTGGGGGCTCTAGAGCTGCGCAGTCCCATCTAGCAGTGCAAAGCAACATGGGACCATGAAGCTCATGTGAGTCCAAATTGAGATGCACTGTAAGTATGCAATAAAGACCAGATTTCAAAGGCTTAGCATACATAGTAACAATAATATAATGAATATAATATAATAAATATAATATAATATATAAAATTTATCTTATTAATTATTTAACATTGATCACATACTGGAAGGATAATATTTTGGAGATGCTGGGTTGAATGTAGTATTAAAATTAATTTCCCCCTTTATTAATAAAGCTACTAGAAAAATTAGAACTACATATATGGCTTGCATTCCATTTCTTTTGGACACGGCAGCTTTAAAGGGAAGATCAGAATTTGGTGATCCATGTTGGCACTAATCCAAGTGTGTTCTGTTGACTCACAGCAAGCCATACACCATTTACTAGTTGCTGAGGAGGTAAGTGCAAAAGTTGAGAGAAAGAATCTGGAAAATTTTATATTAATTTGAAATGGTTATGACATCAAGGTATGTGATATTTTGTTTTCTGTAAATATCAGATTATGAAAATTGGGAGAAAAACTGTTTGTTTTTTCATGTCTGAAGAGCACTGAGGATTTACCACAAGCCTAGGGCTGGGCTTCAGTGGGTCAAAGAAAGCTGTCACATTTCAGAACTCAGAGGTCTCCCAAGTGTGCTCCTAGGGAAGTTTGTCTCTGGGCCAAACAGAAAAGGAAACAGGTAACAGTTTCCCATCATTTCCAGAGGTTGCCAGTTCACAGTCCCTGTATGGAGTTCTAAGATTACTGCAGGACTAGGGAGTCTTAGAAGGCATAGTTAGTGAGGGTGATGGGTGCCAAACCTAGAGAATATGGGATCCAGATGGTCCTAAACAAGTGAACTCCTGCTTTTCAAGACAGAATCTCAAAATTTCATTCTTCACGGGGCTAGTGAGGCTATATTTACTAATTTGTTGATCTATTCAATTAATATTTATTGAGTATATATTCTATGTGCCAAGAACTCTTTTAGATATTGGAACTATAAGAATGAGTAAGAATTTGTGGCTATCCCCAAAGATTACACAATGTAGTAGAAGAAAGGAACACATACTTGCATGACTAGACATGGCATATGGGCCCGGAGAAACAGCAAGCAGGATATGGCCACCATTGGACTAAAGGAACTCTGCTGAATCTTGGGAGAGAAACAGGTAATGCCACCTCGATAGGCAGCTTCTCCTTGAAAAAGGCAGCAAGAAATTTGAGAAAAGATCGATGGTTTTAGATTCAGATAGAATAGGCTTGAATATTTGTTTTTCTGCTTGTAGACAGATGGCCTTGCAACTCAGTTCCCATCCCTCTAAAATGGAGTTAGATACACGGACTAAAGAGATAGTACACATATGAAATGAAATAATAAAAGTTAAGCACCACACACATTTTAAGTGCTCGATAATGGTAAGAGTGCATAAACTTTACATTCAACATTACACGGGGATACACTTTTCCTCAGAGTTTCTTGTAAGGCTGCAAATGTAGGTGGAGTTAAGCAGGCTGTGCTCTGAAGATCAGAGAATCCCCAGGTCACAATCCACTGAAGAGAGAGTGGAGTGACACCGCTTTCAGGCTAGACTGAGCAGAACCTTATTTCAGCTGGGTTTCAGGTAGATAAAATGATGTAGTTTCAGTTATTGAGGGTGTTGAGTTGGGGTCTGTAAAAAATTATGAGTATCCAAGACCAGGTCACTAGCATGCCATAGAATTACACATGAGTTGAGAAGACTTGTGTGCATTACAAACCACAGTAATAGATGAAATGGATGTGCCAGTCCTCTGGGAAGTAGAGAGGACTAGTCGGTGTAAGGTGTTATTATTAATAAGTTCTATCTACCTAGAAAGGCTTAGGCTGGGAAAAAATGGATACCATTCAAGTTCAAAAAGCTTGTCTTATATAGAGCCAAACAAATGGGTAGTCCCTCCTTGAAGAAGTTGACATCTGATTAGTTGTGGAAACCTGTGCTCCAGCTCTGGGAGCCAATCCAGGTCCAAGAGAGTGGACAGCTGCCAGCCCTGGCAGAAGAGCCAGCTGACTCAATGTAACATCAGTCATTTAGTGGCACAGGCAGAAGGTGGGGGAAACAAGAGTTTCCTTTGCATCAATAGCTCCTGCTTAAACAAAAACAGAATGAAGTGTCTTGGCATGTTTCTTCCAGCACTGTGCAGTTAGCTGGGGAGGGGGGACATTCAATCTCACTGACAATGTCTTTGAAAAATACACTATCACGGATCACCACATTCTTATGCAAATGTGGTGCCAATCTTCAGAGTTCTAATTGATGTGTATTCTGTGTGTGTGTGTATTCAATCAGTTGTGCTTGAGGTAGCACTGTAACCAAGAGGGTTTGTTTTTTGTTTTTTGTTTTAAATACAATGACTGTTATTAACTGGACTCACGGAAACTAAGACACTAAGATGAGAAAACTGTGTTATATGTATGTGCTCTGTTACCAGAGCTGAAATAAGAGGGATGCCTCTGCAGTTGCACACTAACATCCTCAGTATTAATTGATTCAACCCCCTTGACTAACAGCGATACACACTGAAGAAAGAGGTTTTTTTAAAAAATCCTCCCAAATTTGATTAACCACAAATTTAATTAACTTTGGGTTTTTTGTAGGTTAGCTGACTTTACATAACAGTAAGGGAATCGTGCATGTGCATGTGTGTGCACACGTGTATCCAGACTCCTTGATGTTGTGCATGTAGAAGTGTGTATATAGCTGCATGAGATACAGACATTAACAAGTTGAGATTCTGCAGACATTGCGCTTTGTTATTTGGATATTGAAAGAATCAGATACATGCATGATTGCAAAAGGTTTCTGGGAAAATTATATAGAAAGCAGTGTTCTTTTGTAACAAGCTCGGGGTGGCCGACATGAACATAATGCAGACCACATGAGACAGACAGCTTGCCGGACAGCTTCACACCACGCGAACACATCTGGGAAAGAAGGCTTATGTTAATCGAGGACTGGGTTTTTATATTTCATTTTATTTACTTATTTATTTTAGGAAGTGTAATGTGGAACACAAGCATCTACATTTTTAATAAGCTCCCCAGATTATTCTGGTGCATCCAAAGGTAGAGAATCTCTCTCTTTCTCCCTCTCTCCCTTTCTCAAACACACACACATAAATATTTAATAGCATTAGAAAAAAATCGGAAAATAATTACGAGACAGTGGTTATCCACAAGTCTGCTATCCTAACACAACTACCTGTAGCACTTCGGGATGTTTACTACAGATTTTTCCCCTCTACGTGCAAGGAGTGTTGTTATTTTGTGAGCAGAATTATTAGCTGCGTGATTACTATCAGCGGGATTTCATGTGGAGATTCTAGGGACGTCCTTTGTGAGGCTCTCCCCTACTAAACACGTCTGCCACTCCCGAGCATTACTTTCCTCCCTGGACTCTGCAGCCCAATTACCCTCCTCTGGGATTAAGCTCAGGCCTCCCGACTGCCTTTGTACGCATTAAGGTGTTGTCTTGGTGAGTGCCATCCTTTCAGTAGGAAAGTGGTGAACTTAAAGTAGCAACATAGGGGAGCGGGTGAAGATGTTAACCTGGGTTTATCCGTATTTTCCGCTGTGATTTCTACGTTTGTGTATACAGCGGGGATACAAATCCCTGCATGGAATTCCTTGCCTCCCACGAGTTCATGAATCTCTCCCTTCCACTTACACTGCAGGGATATTGAACACATTATTCTGTTTTGATTGAATGTCAGTAAAATTAAATTCTGTCTTTCCATCTGCGGCACCACGCAGGGCCCACTGGCTTGTGGAAGAGGTGGAGCGTGTCAGTGGCGGAGGGACCCCTTCAGGACACACGTGAACACTCCGCCTTCGGTAGACAAGATGAATCTCTCCCTTCCATGGCACAAACCTCAACATCTGCTGTCTTTACCTCCCAGACACCCTGACAGGTGTAGCCCTCTTTAAACATTGCTTGGAAGGAACATATGGACTGGCGGCAGTGAATAGAGGATAAAACCATGCAAGGTAGGGGAGGGGCGCTGCTTCTGCTCTCCGGCCTTATTATTATATTTCAATATGGTGTTAATTTCTCCAGACTTTCCTGGGTGTCCGTCTTTCACTGTCCCACTGACACGCTTGGCATAGAATTCTGATTTTCACTCTTGCCGCCTCTTCCAGCTGTCTCTTACCAGTTTAGCTCCGGCCCTGCCCCCCACCCCCCTCAGGGAGAGAAAAGTTAAATGATGTTAATCTGCCAAATATTTTTGATCATTAGGAGGCCATAAGAATTAACATAACCATCAGAGGAAATTAATTGTCAAAGAAAACAAGGTTAGAGCGGGATGCTGAGGACTGGGGAGAGGGGAGAGGGTGCAGCAGCGGGAGCTTTGATCCTCTTTGTGGTTTTGAGAGTGGGGCTGCAGCTGCAGGCACCCCGGAGGCCCAGTGCAGGTCTGCTTCTCCACCCTTGATTATGAGAACACCCCAGAACAGCGAGTGGTGCGATGCTAAAGCATAGGGAGGGATACCCTTGATTTCTTCCTTTTTCTCCTCCCACTCTTCTGGGGGAGATTTTGGTTATTTTTTCATTCCAGTTCAAAACAGAGGCTGGGGAAGAAGAAGCTTGTGCAGGCCTCCTGCAGGAAATACCATTAATAATTAATACCCAATAATAATCAAATCCATAGGAGACCCGTTACAAGCAACGTCTTGACAGACCCGCGGATGGATGCCCGTTGCTGCACTTCTTCATCAGCCTGCAGGATTGGGTCAGCGGGGATTTGAGCGCACATTAAGCAGTGACAAAAAGAGGATAAATAGCAGGTTTGTTCACGGAAGAGGCTTATTCATCCCTATAGGGTTTTTTTCATTTTAGGTTTATGGCTTAGTGGGGAATTTCCCTTTAATTGGGATTGTAATATAAGGATGGAAACTGTCGACATTTACAAGAGAGATGGTAGGGCAATTCTTCCTAACTTATTTGTTATTATTGCAACACTAGCTCCTTTAGGAGGCTCTGCATAAAGGAAGGCCACGACGATCAAGCTGATCAGAGACAAAGAGAGAGAAGAGGGGGATGGAGGGAGGGGGGAGAAAAGGGAGGAGGAGAGAGAGATAGAGACAGGGCCCCACTACCAGCCACAGCACAGGACTCATATGGAGTTCATGACTCCTTCCAAGCCAGACTTCAAAAGGTTCAGTGCACTGTTTACCCTTGATTATTCAGAGCACTTGGCACATGAAATGCTTTGTTTAATCTTCACAATAACCCTGTGATGTGTTCATAATCCCATTGTCTATGTAAGGAAACTGAGGAAAGAGAGATTAGGTATTTTCCCCAAGATCTCACAGTGAATAAGCAGCAGGGTTGGGATTCCTCCCCCAGGAGGCTGGCTGGAAGGTCTGCTAGACTGCTCCTGACTGCTCCTTTCTTCTGGCTTTATATATAGATGTGAGAAAGGACTACCTCCACAGCCAAATAAACACCAGGTGCGAGAGATGCGTGGCCTTCGCAGGCAGGAGTTGCCCATCATTCTACCCTGTGTTCTGTGAAATATACAAAAATATTAGGGCTTATTGTCCAACATCTTCACGGAGAAGCAGGTGTGGTCACAATAGGAAAATAAAATTTTACTCAGATGATTCATCCAAGGAGAAATTAATTCAGGGACTGTGAGTGCAAAACTAAAGAACCAAGTGCAGATTTATGGAACCCAGGCATAAGCAACAGCAGCCAGGACCACTAAAGCCCAATCCTAGGGCAAAGTCCAGCCCTCAACTCAATGAAAATCGTGAAACATTTCCTTAACATCTAAGCACAATTCTACAAAGGCAGACTGTGTAAATGTTTGAAGGACCTCTGCAGTTTGGAATTTTGTTAGTTTTACTTGAGAAAAAAATGGAATCAACAAAGAATACTGAAAATAATATAAAGAGCCCAAGAAACCCAACATGCAAATTTACCAAATGTGAGTCCATTAACAAATTTGCTCCTCATTTTTTTTTATTTTTAAAGAAACTTAAAGTCATAATAAAACTAAAGACCTAACTTGATCAATCTCATTTCCCTTCTTTTTCACCATGGGCAGTCACTATTCTGGAGCTAGTGGTACATCACCAGCACGCTTTTTAGACTTTTAGTACCTGTAATACTTATCAATGTATCTACAATCATATGGATTATTACTGTGTGCATTTATAAACATATTCAGATTGTGTATGTATGTGCAGTTTGTATATAAACTGTATGCATTTGTAAGCAACTTACTTTTTTAATTTAACATTTTAATTCATGTTATTATAGATACATTGAGTTTATTTTATTACCTGAATGCCATTTCAGTGTGTGACTACAGTTTATCCCTCCTTTGCTGATAATATCTGTCTATAACTTTTCTCTGTTAAAAATGATGCTGCAGTAAGCATTCTTGCATATATCTGCATGAACATATGCAAGAAATACTCCAGGAGTATAGTCACTGCATTATAAAGTATCCTATCTGTGATTTTATTAGATTGTGCCAAATTGCCTTCCTCAATGCCAATTTTTATACTTACTAGCACTGAATGATAGTTCACATTTGCCCACATTGTAGTTTTAAATGTATACCTTCTCCTTCTAATTTATATATTTTTATTGCAAATGGGGTTGGACTTCTTTGCATATATTTACTGGCCATCAGATTGTCACGTGTATGAACTTCCTGTTTAAATATATTTTCCCATTTTCTATCAGTTGGGCTTTATCTCACTTTTTAAAGGAGGGCTCCTAATTCTGGTCACTAATCTTCAGATGTGCTACAAATACCTGTCTTTTCATTATTTATGACAGGGTTGGTTGGGAAGGCTTTAATTTCCATGTACTCCAAGTTGTCCATCCCTCCCTTACAATCTGTTGCATGTGTTCATGTGGGTCTTGTTTAGGAAGTCCCTTCTCTACTGCAACGTTGTAAAAATATTTCCTATATATTTTTTGAAATTAAAGTTTGCTTTTTTATATTTAAATACATCTAGAATTAGTTTTAATGGTGTGTGATAGAAATATCATTTTATACATATGTATGTATATATGTATATATTTTTTAGTGATCATAACAGTATCTATTAATTATACTATGCTTGCTTCACTAGTTTAAATGCTACTTTTAATATGCTTTATTTATACAGGCAAGAGTTTGTTTCTAAATATACTCTACTGTTTCATGGGTTTTCTTTACTATTCCAATACTAGTACCTCACTGCCTTAAGCAATATATTTTCAAAAAGCAATGATAAATATGTACAGTGATCCCTCATATCATAATCTTCTTAGGTATTCTTGGTCTTTGCTCTGCCATCTCAGTTTTAGGGCTAGTTTATCAACTTTCATGAAAACCTCTGTTAATATTATATAATATTTGATATACTTGCTCAGAAATTTTATTTTCATTTGGAGAAAAATTTTATTTTTATGTAATTGAGTATTTCCACTCACAACTATAGCATAGCTCTTCATTTACTTATTTTATTCTATTATTAATTTCCTGTATTATAAATCTATATTACAAATATTTTCAAACAACTTATTTTTAGATTACTTACTGTTTGGTGCTTATTATAAAGAATCTCTTTGACAATTTTCACTTTCTATGTGTTTTTTTAAATTACAGTTTACAATATTATATTAGTTTCAGGTGTACAACACAGTGATTAGACATTTACATACTTCATGAAGTGATTACCCTGATAAGTCTAGTACCCATCTGTCACCACACATAGCTATTACAATATTATTGACTATATTCCCTATGCTGCACTTTATATCCCCATGACTATTTTTATCACTGGCAATCTGTACTTTTTATTTGTTTCTTGATGGTATTTAAGAACACTGTGGGTTCTTGTTTCATTTTTTGTAATTGAGATATACGGTAATTGGCATCAATGACGACATCTTTTTCTGCTTTTTCTGCTTTTAGAGAGAGGAGGTGGGGGGGACATCAATGCAAGAGAGAAGAAGAATCAACTGTTTGCCTCCCGTACACCCGACCAGAGATCACACATGCCCTGCCCAGGAATCAAACCCTCAACCTTTCGGTTGCAGAACGACCTGACAACCAACTGTGCCACACCAGCCAGTGCGTAGTTTAGTGAGTTTTGATGAAAGTATTACGTAACATGATGGCATTGAAAACACAAAACGTTTTCATTGCTCCAATAGATTCCCTATGCCACTTTCTGGCCAATCTCCCCTACGGAACCCCAAGATATCTGTCATTTTGTTACTACAAGAATTTGTCTTCTCTAAAATTTTCTATGAATGGAATCATATATGTATACTGTCCTGTCATTTGCAAAACAGTTTTGTACTTTTCACTTCTGCTCAGTATTCCATTTATTAATATTTTCTACTCCTACTGCTTCGCTATAAAGATAAAAAGAAGAGGCAAGGGAATTTTTTTTTTGTTCCTAATCTTAGGGACGGAAGCATGCAGTATTTCATTAATTGTCAAGTTAGCTGTAACTTTTTAGTAATGACCTTTATTCGTTTATGGGAGTTCCCATGTATTCTTAGTTTAGTGTAAGTTTTTAAAATGAATGCATATTAGATTATGATAAGTGCTTTGTCTGCATCTAGCTAGATGATCAGATAATTTCCTTTATTGTACCAATAAGACTAATTTTATTTATTGCTTTTTGAGTTTTAAAAAAATTAGCATTCTTGGGATTAAATTAATTGACATGAGGCATTATCTTTTGTATGTGTTGCTGGATTCAATTTGATAAATTTTATTAAGAATTTTTGTATCTATATTCATCAGATATGCCTGCAATTTCTTTCATACAATGTTCTTATCTGATTTTGAAAGAGTAATGTTCTCATAACAAAATTAGTTGATGAACAAAATAAAACCAGAAGCATGGATACATGGAACAAACTGACAGATCTCAGAGGGGAGGGGTAGGGGGGTATGGAAGAAATTATCTGAAGAACATACATACATATATGCAAAGGCCCTGGACACAGACAACAATGTGGGCTGGACAGAAAGGGGTGAAGGCAGGGATGGGGCATATCTGTAATAGTGTCAATAATAAAAAATATGTATCTAAGGACATAAAAAATTTGAGTTGAGAACCTATCTTTTCTTGACTTTGTAAAGAAAAGTTCCAATACTGGTATTATTTCTTTCTCAATGTTTGATAGAATTCATCAGTAAATTCATTTAGGATGGTGGGCTTTTTGTAGAAATTGTGAAGTTGAAATGTCAATTTGAAAAAGGAAACATGTATATGGCTAATCTGATGTTCTACTTTCTCTTCAATCAGTCTCGGTAACTTTTCTCTTCGGAATTTGTACTTTTGATCAAGTTTGTTTAATTTCTTGGCATAAAATTGTTCACAATATTTTCTTAATATTTGTAGCATTTGTAATAATGGCCCTTCTTTCATTCCCAATATTGGTAATTTGGGTTACTTTTTTATTTTTTATCCACCTACTAGAAGTTTACTAATTTTATTATTTTCAAAGAGACTACTTTTGGTTTCATAATTTTTCTATTTTCATATTATTACTTATTTCTGCTCTGATCTTTATTGTTTCCTTTATTATATTTACTTGAGCTTAATTTACTCTTCCTTTTCTTGTAAGAAGTTTCTGTCATAAATTTTAAAGTGTTCTTTTTAATATGAGCACGTAAAGTTATACATTTCTCTCAAGCACTGCTTTACCTCTGTTCTACAATTTTTAAATGTGTTTTTATTTTCATTTAGTTCAATTTTTTTCTAATAATACTTATGATTTATTCTTTGACCCATCAGTATTTAGAATTTGTTTAATTTGTAAATACTTGGAGATTGTCCTTATAGCTTTCTTTAATTCATAGCTAATTTAATACTTCTATGAACAGAGAACACCCTTGTTCTATCAATATTTTAAAATGTATTAACACTTCCTATGTGGCTTAGTATATGTTATATATTGCAGAATGATTTATGCACACTAGGAAAAAATGTGTACTCTGCAGTTGCTAAATCAAGTATTCTATACATTAAGTCAGTTTGGTTGATCGCATTTCTATCTTCTCTACTACTATTGATTTCTGGTTACTAGTTCTATCAACTCTTCAACTATAATTATGGGTTTGTCTATATTTTCTCTCATTTCTGTCCATTTGGCTTTAAATATTCTGAGATACTGTCTTTAAGGCATGTATATTTAGAATTGCTATATCTTCATAAGAATTGATCCTGTAATCATTATTTAATGCATCTCTTTATTTTTGGTAACATTCCTTATTTTGAATGTGATTTTATCTGATATTAATTGTCATTTAAGTCTTCTTTTGAAGCATGTCTTAAGTTGTACCCTTTTCTGTTCTTTAACTTTAAACTTATCTCTATATTTGTATTTAAAATCAGTCTCCAACAAGCAGCTTGTAGTTGTATCTTTGTTTTTTTTTATTGAATCTAACAATCTCTACCTTTCATCTAGACTTTAGACTATTTACATTTCATGTAATTATTGATGTGATTGGTCATTAAGTCTATTATCTTAAATTTGTTTTTCATTTGATTCTAATTTTTTGACTTTTCTGTTATCTTTCAGATTGACACTATTTTAAATTCTATTTCATCTTTATTATTGGCATATTAACTTTTTGTTTTGTTTTAGTGGGTATTCTAAGGTTAAAGTTTTTATCTTTAAGATAGCATAGTCTACGCTCAAAAATATTATAGCATTTCCCATGTAATATATAAATCTTAAAACTGAATACTTCCATTTCTTCCTTCTATTTTTTGTGGTATTATTTTCATACATTTTACTTCCATATATATTTTAAATTACACAATATATTATTAGCGTTTTTGCTTTAAAAAGTAAATTATTTTTTAAATAAACCTTTTCTAAAGTGTTTGGAATACTTTTAGATTTATAGAAAATTTGCAATGATAATAAAAAGAATTCACAATTACATTTTATTCAATTTCTTCTAATGTTAGTTCCTTAGAATATCATTGGAACATTTGTCAAAACTAAGAACTAACATTATTGTTAACTAAATGTAGACATTATTCAGAACACACAAAACTTCCACTTTTTTCTGAAAAGATATTTTTAGTAAGTTTTTTTGAAATAATTAAAGATTTGCATGCAGCTATAAGAAATAAGAAATGAGAAAGCCCATGTACCTTTTACTCAGTTTACCCCAATGGTGGCATCTTGTGACATTATAGCACAATATCACAACAAGGATATTGACATCAATACTGTCGAGAGATGGGACATTTCCATCACTGCAAGGATCCCATATGTTGACCTTTTACATGCATATCACTTCCTTCTTATTTCTCCCATCATTAGTATCTTCAGACCCATTCTTTTACCTCCGGCAACTACTAATGTGTTCTCCATTTTTATAACCTGTTATTTCAATGCTGTTACAAAAATTAAATCATACAGTATGTAACCTTTTGGGACTGGCTTTTCACTGAGCATGATTCTCTGGAGAGGTATTCAAATTATTGCATGTTTCAATAGTCTGTTCCTTTTTAATGCTGAGTAGCATTCCAAAGTATGGATGGATGTACCAATTTGTTTAATCATTCACCTGTTCAAAGACATCTGCAATGTTTCCAGTCTAAAGCATTTATGAATAAATCTAGTACAAACATGTGCAAGTTTTTTATGTGAATATAAGTTTTAATTTCTCTGAAATAAATGTTCAGTAGTGCAATTGTGGGGTTTACGAAGTTGCATGTTTAGATTTTAAAGAAAATGCCAAATTGTTTTTCAGACTGGCCATACCACCAGCAGTAAATGCGTGATTGAATTAAGACAATGTTAACAATAATGACCAACTTCTCACAATGCAGACAATGAAAACTAAATCAAGCCTGCTGGCTAGATGACAACTCTTTTAGAATGCATGTAAAAGGTAAAATGCCCTGTCCAGATGACTCAGGTTGTTGGAGCATTAGGCAGTGAACCAAAAGGGTTGTGGGTTCAATTACTGGTCAGGGCACATGCCAAGGGTGAAGTTTATCCTCAGTAGGGGCACGTACACAAAGCAGCCAATTGACGTTTCTTTACTATATCAATGTTTCTCTCTCCTTTCCTCTCTCTCTAAAATTAATAAAGATGTCCTCAGGTGAGAATTTTTTTTAAGTTAAAAAATATAAAAGGTGAAACAATTTATGCCTTAAATTTGATGAAATGTGGCAAGTATTTCCACCATGGGAAAATTTGACATTCCTATAGTATCAAAAAAGTAGAGGTGAGGTCTAAGGTCTGAGTTCTGAGACATGCCTGCAGAGAAGACTAAAGTGGAGCAGCCAATGTGGAAGAAAAAAAGAAAGGAATTGTGCTTTCTGGGAAGTCAAGGAAGAGAGGGTGACGAGAAGGAAGAAGTGACCTGCAATATCAAGTTCTGCTGAAAAAATACGATGAGGACTGAAAATTGTCCTATTTGTCCTCCTACAGAAGATTCAAGAAATAAAAGGAAAATTCAAACCCAGACTAGGAATGCTAAATAACCAAGTACAAAATGTATATCTGACCAGAAGAAAATGAAGGGAATGTATAAACAGTACACTGAAAATCTATATCAAAGAGTCAAAAGGATGACAGATACCTTTGAAGATTTCTATGAGGAAGAAGCTTTAATTCTAGCCAGTGAAGTGAAACCTCCTCTAAAAGTATGGGGAAGAAATAAGTCACCAGGGGTAGATGGGATACTAATAGAATTGTTTCAAGCCATGGAGACTAAATTTGTCAAAATGCTAATAAGAATATGTCAACAAATATGGAAAACAAAACAATGGTCTACAGACTGGAAATGTTCAACATACATCCCAATTTTTAAGAAAGGAGATACCAAAGTGAACAGTAACTATAGGACCATTAAGCTAATTCCCTGCACACATAAAGTAATATTTAAGGTGATACAACAAAAGCTTCTACCTATATGAAGCAGGACATGCTGGATGTTCACATGAAATTCATAAAAGGAAGAGGCACTCAAGATCTACTTTTGAACATTTTTTGGATATTTGAGTGCTTCAAAGAATTTCAGGAAGTTATTCTATGTTTTATAGATTACAGTTAAAGCCTTTGACTAAATGGATTATGAGAGCCTATGTATTGCTTTAAAAAATAATGCTTCTCAGCACTTGATTGTCCTATGCATAACTTGTATTATAGAGAGAAGGCCACTTTCAGGACAGAATATGGGGACAGAATGGTTTCCTACACACAAAAGTGTCAGAGAAAGTGCATTTTATTCCCCTATTAGGTTAATCTGTATGCAGAATATATCATATGAAAAACTCGGCTAGACTCAGAGGAATGAAGAGCAAAAATTAGTGGAAGAAATATCAACTTAAGATATGCAGATGATATCATTTGACTGTGAGAAAGTAGCAATAATTTGAAATGACTTCTGATGAAAGTAAAAGAAGAAAGTGTCAAAGACTGCATTTGAACATCAAGAAGACAAAAATTAGAGTTACAGAAAAAATGCACAATTCTAACCTAAATAATGAAGATATTGAAATTATTTAAGATTTTGCTAACTTGATTCAGTCATCAACTCCAATGGAGACTGTGGCCAAGAATTACAGAGAAGGCTGAGACTTGGAAGGGCAGCAATAGAAGAGTCAGAGAACATCACCAAAAGCAAATATGTGTCATTAGAGACCAAGGCTAAGATCACCGACACCCTTGTACTTCCAATTACTAGATATGGATGCAAAAGTTGAATGGTGAAGAAAGCTTATAAGAAAAAACTTGATTCCCTTAAAATATGGTGTTGGAGAAGAGCTCCATGGATATACCAGACAACAAGAAAGAGGAACAAGTGGGTCCTAGATCAAATTAAGCCTGAAACATCTCTGGAGGAAAAATGACAGAACTGAAATTTTCATATTTTGGGCACATAATGAGAAGGCAGGATATTTTGGGGGAAGAAACGCTGGGAAAAATAGAAGGCAGCAGGAAAAGAGAAAGAACAAATATGAAATGGATTGATTCTATAAAAGAAGCCCATAGACATGAGTCTACAGGAGCTGAAGAAGGCCGTTGTGGACTGGACATTGTGAACATCACTTGTTCATGGGGTCAACAGGAGTTGGAGCTTACTCAATGGCGCGTAACATACACTGGAAACATGGCAACCTCAACGAATGCCTTCTTTGGTGACCTTAACAAATGCCATTTCTTATACATGGTAGAGAGAATAACCTGATTCAAATGGTATTAAGAGAGAATGGGAAGAGAGATAGTAAAAACGACTCCTTCAAGGTTGGTGTGTTAGCTTTTAGTTATTTGTTAAATTTTATTTTGTTTTTACCAGGGGGAGCAGGAAAACAATGGAAGCAGCTAAAGGGAACAAAAGGTTAAAATATTTTTTTTATATTGAGAGATTTTATTATATACACACACATACACTAATGAGAATGCTAGTAGAGAAAGAAAGCTTGATCATGAAGAAGAAAGAAGGAGCAATGTCTTTGCTTAAACATGAAGAGATAGGATCCAGTGAAGTCTAAGCCTCTGTCCTATGTCCATGTAGTGCAATTATATAAAAGTCTAAATCTCTTAGGCTAAGAATTCCTTTATGGCTGAGACCATGCTTCACTTACCTTGTCATACCCAGCTGCAGCAGAATAGCATGGTGTTCATTATTGGGCACTTTGGATGCAGACTGCCTGGACCCAGAGTCAGGCACCTGCTTGCTGTGTTCCTCAGTAAGCTATATATAAAGTCATCTATAAAATGAGGATAATAATATTATTTACCTGTGTAACAAAGAATGAATGCATATAAAGTGCTTAGAGTAGTCTCTGACATGTTGCAAATGCACAATAAATGTTAGTTACTCCTACCCAGTACAGAACCTAGCACACAGTCCATGCATTCAGTCCATGAATGAATGAATATTATTTTAAAATATCTTTGTGGTATAATTATTTCATAGTATAGCCCTCTCTTGGTCCCAGCTCTGAACTCTGTTTTCCCTTCAGGTAATATTATCTAACCTTCACCTGCAGACTCAGCTCCTGCTGGTCTCCTGAGACCACTTCTGAACTTAGAGAAGGATTTTAGGGGCCTTCGGCTGGATGTGTATGTTTAAATCTGACCTTGTGCAAACTCTTGACCCATTTACACAAACTCAGTGGGCATCTGCTCTTGTTTTTTTCTTATGCTCAAAACTCCATCTTTCTTAGTCATCCTTGCATGTCTGATTGCTTCTATGTCTGTTTCTCTTTCTCCTTTTTGACTCCATATAATCCGAGCTTGCCTTGCTGCACTTATGAGTTTGTAAACTGTGCTTAGCTCCACACATAACTTTGGAATGGGCATTAAGTTCCCAGGGCTCCCCTATAATTAATGTTCATAATTAGTGTAAATACGCTGCAGAGATTTGCAGCTCAATATGCCACACATAGACCTAATGGGGTCCAAAGGACTACTAGCCCCAATTCTGAGGCCTTTAGGATAAGGGAATTAGGCATCTAAAGGGTTCTAAGAGGGCTAATAAGGCACAGAGGATTAGGTAATTAATGAATCTAATGCTGCCCTGGAAAATCTTGTAAAAGGGATTCTCACAAGTCCTGCTCCTCTGAAGGCAAATTTTTTGATGCAAGATGATTCCCGTTTGTGGGGCTTTCCCTCTTGGGAAACATGCAGGGAGCATATAGCTTTAGTTTGCATTTTCTTATACTTGTGGCCTTGGAAAATAATTAAAGCTTTATCAGCAAGGTGCCGTGAAGTACAGTATTGAAGCAATTATCTGGATAATCCACCTTGAGGAAGAAGGAAATCTTTATTTCTGGGCTTAGATTATTCAGCCTGGTTTTATTTTTGTGATTAGTCAGTAACACAACCATGCAGAAGGAATAAGGCATCTAATAAGAACTTATTAAATATTTGCTGCATAAATAAATCTTGTGTGCAAAATATCAAGTGATATTAATAGTTCTTAGTAATTCTGGTTTGTACCTTAGTAATTAAGGTTTACACCTAAACTTTGTATGCACCCTTGTCTATTTGTTTGGTGAGTTAATGGACAAGGGTAAGAAGGCCACATTTCATTCTCCAAGTGGCTTTAGTTTACTCAGCTGTAGACAAGAACATGGCTTTAACTGGATGGTTTCTTATAAAACATTTTTTGCATATGATTTACCCAACAATGCTGCACCTTGACACTTCTTAAACCTGAGCAGTTTAAAATTGATGCTACGATGGCATTTGAGTTTGGTGGTGGTGCAAATCAGGTAAGCCACTAGTCTGCCTCCCTGTACATGAGTCAGTAAGGTGACCGATTGGTTTGTTTCACTTGTCTAAAAGTGTTGCAAAGGATTGTGTTCAAATCCTTCTTGCTTTGGTTAGGACACTAGTTTCTTTTTTTTTCTTTTTAATTTTTATTGTATTTTTTCCACTACCATTTAACCCCCTTATACCTCTCTCCTTAGGACACTACTTTCTGGGTCCTGTACCTTCTGTATTTCCTGCCATTGGTGACACTGAATTGTAGTTATTATCACAAGACCCTCAATTCTTGACCAAAAACTTTCACAGCTTGAAAGCTAGAGATTTTCAAACCAAGAATAAGAAATAGAAAAGAAGGGGAAAAAAGACAAAGTTGATAGACATGGAGTATCAGAATTTTGAGTTTATCCTATTTTAAAGAAAATTTTCTATTGTTTTTGGAAAAATCTAATTAAAGGTTGAGAGATGAAAGCCTGGGTTGATTTACTTTGTGATTTTTCATCATTTCCTTGACTTTGTTTTATTCACCTGAAAAAGAAAATCATTATATCAACTCACAGGATATTAGTAAAAATCATGTAAAAGGTATATAAAAGATTTTGAAAATCATTAACCACCTACAAATATAAGTGTAATGTCAGAAATATCTTTGATGTAAAAAAATCTTGATTTTTACATTGTGGGGATATTTCAAAACCAGAAACTTAGAAAGCTAATCCCATCAAAGAATATGCTATGACAATATCCATGTTCTACCTTATAAATGAACTAACTTATAAATGAGGGAAGAAAGTGGTATCCTGTGTTAAAATGAATTTTTATCTTATACTAGACAGGCACATGGGACCCTGTACTGGATTAGCCTTCAGTGTAGCTAGCAAAAAAGTAACACAAAAAAAGCATTTTACACAATCAACAAATTATACTTCACAACAGGTAAAAGGCCATTTTCTCTCTTTATTTTCCCCTACCCCACCAGCCAGAGCATCCCGTGGGAGGGCAGAACTTAGGCCTGGGGACTCCCTGACAGTTTTTCCTCATAGAACAGAGAGGATTGACAGATTCAGGAAAACTCTCTGTTGAGGACCATTTTCTCTATATACAGCTTACACCTCCAGTCCACCCATTGTTTTGCAAGTTCCCCTGAAGTAACAGAAAGATCCTAGGTGCCTGGAGCAAGAAGGACTAGTTATAAGAAATCAGCTCTGCTTCTCACTAGTTGTATGGCTTTGAACAAATCACTTAAACTTTCTGAATTTGAATTTCCCAATTTCTCTAAAATGTGGAAATAAAATCTACCTCCTCTGGCTGCTGTGCAACCTAGCTCGTTGTGGGTGA
This sequence comes from Tonatia bakeri, assembly GCA_004024845.1. Classification (NCBI taxonomy): domain Eukaryota; kingdom Metazoa; phylum Chordata; class Mammalia; order Chiroptera; family Phyllostomidae; genus Tonatia; species Tonatia bakeri. The sequence continues at coordinate 87,877 of PVIA01000226.1, read as the reverse complement.
CTTTAATCCATGTCAGCTTCCTTCACAGTCCTCTCCCCTGGTCGTTGGCCGAGAAGGGCTAAGTGAATTCACAGCTACTCCAAAGTCTTCCCACTTCCTTCTCTTTCTTTTCTAATTGACAGATTTGACAACCAAAGCAAATGTTTTCCAGTTATTCCGATTTTGTTTTCAATAGACACTAGGCAGAACAATCACAGTCCCCAGCACTCTCTGATAGTTCATTAACAGTTCAAAGACACACTGTTCCTGACCAAACAAAGCAAGGAAGGGAGGAAGGGAAGTAGGAAGGAAAGAAGGGATGCAGGGGAGATGGAAGGAGGAAGAGTGGGGGGAAGGAGGAAGGAGGGAGGAAGGGAAGAAGGAGAAAAAAGAAAGAGAAAGTAGGAAAAGATAAAGGAAAGGAGGGAGGGAGGTGAGGGGGTGAGGGAGGTTGATTGATTGACTTTCTAAACTCTGCCCTTAGAGGCATACTTTTAGTTTTTCTGGAAGGAGTTGGGAAGAGGGAGAAACTGAGAATGAAGCATCATTACAGAGAGACTAAGGGTGGTGGAAGACACAGGGAGAAAAGAATTGAGCTGAGTCTTTCCTTGCTGAATAGGCTATATTAGGCAGACAACAAATTCCCACTGGGTGCTCCATGCTGGAATAAGAAAGATGAATGAGACTCCATCTACTTCAAGTCTGTCCAATCGCATGTTCTTTGTTAATGGAAATGTACTAGTCTACCTCTGTCCAATAAGGTAACTATAGCCATTCATTGAGCACTTGAAATGTGGCTAGTGTGGTGGTAGAACTAAATTCTTAATTTATTTAATTTAATGTAATTTAAATGTAAATAGCCACATGTAGCTAATGGTTGCAGTATCTCGGACATCATGAATCTAATCTGTTGTTATTAGAATCATGGATTTCTGAGTGGTAGAATAGATAACAATGATTTTAATCTATAAACTCCCTCTTCTGACACTATCAGAGTTACCAAAGTTACTGCTGTTACATAACTAGATTGTGGAGAATGTGGGAAGCGTGAGGACATATTTGATGTATCCAAATCTAGCCTCCTGGAGAATAACTGCCTATCAAGGGCACTGACTAGGTTTCACTCAGACAGGGTGAATCAGTCTCTGTCTTAGGGATGCCTGTCCAGATTGTGTCTGCCAGTTGTCATTTGAGGAGCAGGCAGAGGGAACTCCTGCGGCTGTGGTGGTAAAAAGCATTCATGAACCTTCTGCTGATTCTTAACCTTCTGCTTCCTCTGTAAGGGGATTCCTTGCACAGAGCAAGTCCTTCAAAATCTTTTCTTTAATGGCCTGTTGAGACACATCAACAACCATTTAACTCTGCGCCTGTCATTTCCAGAGCTGAAGAAAAGTATTTCAGAATGAAAGTAAGATTGTAAAGACAACAGAGATTTAATTGAGTGCACACGTTATTGTTACAGTGATATTAATTATTGTGTGGTACTTAACTAAAATAAGTTAAAGTTTTATATATATATAAATCCATATATATGGACTATATATAAATCCATATATAGTTCATATATATAGGGACTAGAAACCCACATTTAGAAAAATAAATGAAATAAACATATAGAGTATGCAAGGTAGCTTTTACAAATGCCATCCAGTACTGCCTTTTTCAGTCTTCTGTCGAGATTCTTCACCCTGGCTTCTGTCATCACAGTCCTGACTATACCGCCTTTGACCAAGGCAGAGGCCTCTCTGCAAACCTCTACTCCATCCCCAGGCTGGCTCCTAAATGAGTTTTATTGTCATACATACTGCATCCAGGGTTCTTGGTGTCTGTTCTGAAAACAGTTTTCTGTGTAAACAAATATCAGTTCTCTAGTTTCTTACAAGAATTCCAAATTCTTTGGCCAGCTGTATTACATCTGCTTAATTCCAGCTCATCTCCTCTACTGGTAGACTGAACTTTGTGGGGGGTTTTTTTCCTTCCTCTTCTTCCAGCTGAGAGCTGGGATTTTTCTCTAAACAAAGCTACAATGTCATCATGTGTTTAGCTTAAAGCTTCCCCACATCCTGGCCATGCTTACAGTGGGACTTCCCAGAATGCAGATAGTGACAGAACAAAACTAAAACTGGACTCTACCAGTCCCCTTCCGCACTTCCACTCTTCCCATTACTGCCCACCCTCCCACACCATATGCTAGCTTAGAACTGGCTCCTTCTCTGCGTAAGGCTTCCTCTCTCCCACTTACCACTCTCATCTTAGCAAGTCTTAGTCTCATAACTAAGCCTCAATGCTAAGTATTTCAGGAATTCTGGGAGCCCACTTTTGTGCTAATGCTTGACAGTTGGTGGTTTGGTACAGTTTTCAGTCAGGTACAAAACCCACAAGGCCTTATTCCAGGGACTGTCCAATGCTGAATTACTTCAGCACTTGGAATGTCTGTGACATTGAACCAGTAAAGGTCATTCAAACACAAAATGAATCATTCTTGTGCCTTTAAGACACATTTTCCAACTCATTACGATAAGATACCTGTTAAATTTTTCTCCTCCTCTGTAGAGATTAAGCCTCACGTGTGTTATTTGCACTAATGAACCACTTGCTCTTATATCTCTTCTCTGGATGGTTTGTCACTGGCTCTGTCCTGTCCTATAAAGCCCCAATGACAGTGAGCTGTTGACAGAGTATTAGAAAGAGCTCAGATCTTTAAAGCCAGGGATGTGACAGAGAATTTTTTCAGTTTTCCAATCTCCGTACTCTCTGTGCTCTAACACGATTCCATTAAATCATAAAGATTAGAGCTTGTCAGACCCTTAGCATCTTTCCTCTGATTTGCAAAAATGAATGTGAGATTTGTTACTGATTCTTGTTGTTGCAGCCACAGAGCAGGCACCATTAACTACAGCTAAGCCATTAACCTGATTGGTATTAATCAGAAGTGTCCCATGAGTCATATTGGTTGGAGAGGCCTGGATGTTTTTCAGTAAAGAGGCTTTGTGAAATCAAATGAGAATTGATTGATGATCCCAGAGTTCAGGTTCCAACTAAGGAACCAGCCACATTCTGAGTATTTCCTTGTAATAAAAGCACTCCCATCTCTGCAGGCAGAAAAAGCAAGTTGGTGTAACTGACTTCTTTTCAGTGGGACCAGAGGGGCGGGGGGGAGAGAAATGCTGAGAGAAAGAGAAATGAACTGGCAAAAAATGTTTAATAAGTGATCATTTCGGCATTCTGTGTACTACAAAAGGAAGACTTTGGCCCAGAGATGCATTAGCCCTTACAGAATATCTCAGTGGCTCCCATGGACCACTCAGCCACATGTCTGAGGCAGGTATCTGGAAGTATAGTCTCCAGCTAACACACAAAAACAAAGTCAAGGAGTCCACTAAGGGATTAAGCCATGACCTTGGTGTTATAGGCACTGTATTCTAATTAACTGAGCTAATCAGACACAGAAGTTATGGACAGCTGAGCTAAGTCTCTGTAGAAAATGCCAAAACAAAAAGAGCATTCCTTACAGTTTTTAAACTCTATTTTAAACTCTATTATTTTCTAGGCAACCTTGTTAAACATTTTTGCTGAATGGTTGCCCTCAAAAAATACTATCATGTCTGTGCCATCAAAGAACTTAGCTATTTAGGTAACTATCCACATTATTAAGTAGCATTTACATTGAATAACTTAAGGGATGTTTTAGTTGGAAAAAATAAAATTATGCCAGCAAAGTGTTTCCCAGAAACTTAATTGCAATTAATTTGCCATTCCCGTCACTGCTCAAATATAAATGGTCAAGATCCAGAGAGGACCAACACAAATATGGTTAGTAGGTCTCCTCTGACCCTGCCTTCCTACAGTGAATTCTCCCTCTTATGAATGCCACAAGGTTATATCTTATTTTAAAAAAGAACTTGAGGAAAACCATGGAAATACTTCATGCAATATGTGGAAGTATATACACCAATACTATAGTGTGAGAATGTAAATAAATGGAAATACAGTGAAGTAACAAACCAGAATAGGAAAATAAAATAAAATCAGGAACATGGTTAGTGTGCATAATACAGACCAGGAGGTCCTGCAGAGTTGCCAAATGTGTTTTACACATTTAGTTGTTCAGCTGAATTAAGAAGCACAATATTCATAAAATACAAACACTCATCCCCCAGAAGCTGCATAGTGTTCCTGATACTAACACCTGAAATAAAGGTATGCCAAGGTTTCTAATAAAGGGAATGGTCATCTCATTATAGAGCAGGTAAGGTCTTCACCCATGACCTCCCTAAGGGTGTATAATAATGAATTCCTGTGGCTATTGCTTTTAGTGTTGATAATACAGGTCATGTAACACCTATTGTTCATTCTGGTTACTGATATTTAACATACACTACTTGGATTGTAGATTGTGATTTTTTAGGCCTAGGTCTTGACCTTTTATCCAAACTCTCTCTTTCTCCTTAAAGTTAAATTATATCCCTTTGCACTACCTGAAACATAACACAGAGCTTTGAGCAGAAGAGGTTTCTCAAAAATATTTGATTAACCAAGTTATTGATGGATGCACAAAGATATGAGACAGCCATCATTCTGTCTGTTCAATACTTTCCAATTTTTTATTCAACACCTTCTAACTCAAGATGACCATGGTCCCTTAATTCCCATGGTTACAGTGGGTGGGAGCAGCCATATTCAAACATTGAAACACCAAACACTTGACCAAATACAAAATGGTTTGGGAAGGAGCTAATCTAATCTGTGTGAATGAGTGTCCTTATCTTTGGGAATTTGGAACTGAGACCCTGCTAGTCTAGTTAATCCAACTTAACTATTCAATAATTATCTGTAATATCAGGCATTCTTGATATTATTGAGAACATTGTTATCTTCTGAAGAAATGTAAAACTGGTCAACTCTATGAGAAATAGAGAAGAAAAACTTACAAATGCAAGGAAAAGGAAGAAATGAGAGGCAGAGAGAAATTTTGCAGTTTCTACTCAGTGCTTTATTCTCTGCATAAAGTCCCTTGGTTCCTTAGACACCTGTGTATTCATATGATAAAAATAATGGTTTTTATTTAAGCTAGTTTAGTGAATCTCTGCTATTCTCTACCAGAAGTGTTAACTAATATGATAAACCATGGTCATCTAATTTGCCAATGATATTCATTAGCTTATTCAATAGATATTTTATTGAGCACACAGCATTTCTAGGCACTATTCTTTCAGTATAAGATGCATCATTGAACAAAGTAAAAATTTCTGTCCTTTTCAATGTCACACCCCTCCATATGCTTTGCCCCCCAAAATGAGTGATGTTTATCAAAAAGACAGTATTCAGGTATATCAGCATGGTTATTTTCAAACACTTGAAAACTAAACAGATGAAAAAGGGACTTGACCTAAAAGAACCAGGGAGGCAGAAGCTGCCAAAACTACTAGAGCTTGATAGAAAGAACATTTAAAGTCTAATGTAGTGCTTCTCAAACTTTTATGGATCTTGGTGAATGGAACTTCTAATATAACATGTTAACTTCAGTGGCTCATGTATAGATCAATACCTAGAAAGGAAACGTAGACACATAGCACATTTAGATTCTTATAAACTAAGAAGGAAATCCTGTATCACAGAGTATTTATATGAGTAAAATAGCACAAACCACTGTTTAAAATTATGGGCTCTGGAGTCAGACTTCTGCATATTAAACTTGACTCTGCCACTTACTTGCTGTGTGATCTTTTCAATTTACTTAACCTATTAGTTCCTCAGTTTTCTCATCTGTTTTGTGGTTTCCCTGAGACTAATAAGACCCACCTACTTACAATTTAGGCTTGTTATGATGATTAAATGACTTAATATCTCTAAAACACTGTGAGCAGATTCCTGATACATTACATAAGGGTTGGTAAGTAAATCCTTGGAGTACAATTTGGATAATTTTCCCACAAGGATGTCTACTTGGGAAGTATATGCTTGTGAAAATGGGGTAACCCTTCTAAATTTCTCCTTTTCTTGAATGGTTTCTGTTTCGTTAACCACCTAGGCGAACTCTTAATTAGTCTACTTTCTAAGATTTAATGGAGAACTGGAACTCAAAAATTTATTTTGATACATAGAAGTATAATTATTTGTTCATTGGTTGAAATATAAAATACATTAATTACTGTGTTCTGTGTCTTAAAGAGCCAATAGGAGACATGAAGCATTTATCTTTTTTCAAATTTCTTTCTTACCATAAAAATATGCCTTAAGATTTATGTGTAGTAAACTCCAACTCATTTACTTCTCAGATAAGCACTACAATCTCCATTTTATGGAGAAGGAAGTCTAGTCTCAAACGATTTAAGTGACTCCTTCCTGGTCGCACAACTAGCAAAGAGGGATAGAGACAGGATTTAAACCCAGGGCAGTATAACTTTGACATGAATGCTCTTCCTACTCTCTTTCATTCCCTGCTTCACCTACAGTGATCTATCGTCCATACATTTTTGCCTTTAAACTTATATATATTTTCATGCTGTGCAAATTCTTGGTTGTGAGTTCCCTCAACTATAAACTGTTTCATTGATTTGCCTCCTTCAAACTACAGAAAGAAAAGAAAACCACAGGAGAGAAAGGGAAGTTCATGTCCTATAGAATCGGCCACTCCAAGTGCAGGGTGAGAAGACAATCAATGATTCTCAAGGTTGCCTTCTGCAGTTTTGCCAGCCAGCCAGCTAGAGTCCATGCCTAAATTTTCACTTCTCTTGACTGCTTTTGGAGAACCAGATGGATCCTTGTCAAGCCTGAGTAACTGACCCCATATCACTCATTTGCCTCTCTTCAAGAATGCAAGGCCCCTCTTGCCTTATCCAGAGACATCAAAGAAGGCTGCTTGACATTGGACATCAAATTGATTTCATGCCAAGATTTCACTCAAGCATGGGTGACAACCATTGACATGTCAAAGCCATACAAGAAAAATAAACATGTCTGATGCAAAGAGCCCTTTGTTTTTGATGTCAGGTTGAATTATGCACCTTGTCTCAGATCTGACACCGGCTGTGACTATTTGCTAGGAGGCAGAGAGGAGGCATGTTGGGTCTCAGATTGGAATGTCAGAGAAAGGCAAAAGACAGCTGATCCAAAGGTAGCTATAACTTAGTGCTGGAGAACACCCTTCTTTCTTTCTGTATCCTCATCTTCCTTTTCTCATTCAGCCCAGTGGAACCCTGTGGAACTCAACACATCATTCTCTGTCTCCTGCTTCTGAATGCTTGAAGTCACTTACTTGTCTGTCCTCCCCAGAGAGTACGCCTGCTGCTTAGCAAGGGCTTAAAACCACAACAATCGTCCTCTCTTCAGTCATGTCTGCCCAAGGTGACATATGTTTTAGGACGAGCATTTCTGCAGACATCTCAGCTGTTTTGACTTGACTAAAGGCTGCCCACAGTTAGAGCTTTTGTCTGTGGCTATTTCCTCTCTTCCTATCTAGCCTGAAGGATGCATAATCACTTTTCTGATGAGTTTCCTAGCTTTGTGGTTTCCCTGGAATCTTTTTTATACAGCTGTGTTTACTCTTTTTATTTTTTTGTATTCTGTCTGAAGAAGACAGAATTTGCATAATTAAGAATGACCTGAGCAATCTCTACTAATGCCTGCACTAAAACCTCTGACTATGCCTGTTAACTAATTACATCTATCATTGTGTCAGACAGGTAAAAGACTCCTTCAGTCTGTTGAGACAACATTATTCACCTGGGATTATCAAAGGTTTCAATTCTGGCCATTAGCTGAAATTGCTTGGGTCATTCATTATGGCAAATTCTGCATCCTTTCCAGACAGAGCAAAGTAAATGCAGAATCAGGAATAGATTAAATAGCCATGCATCAGAAGCCTAATTCAGAACCTCAGCCTCTTCTTTTCTTAGAGCTGAAGGATGAAAAATGAACAGAAAAACCCCAAATTTTCCTCCTTTTAAAGCAGTTTTTGCTTCATAAATTTGGAGGTGATTATCATTTTCCTTTTTTTTCAGCCTATTAAATATACGGTTTAACAGAGAAATAAAGAAAAAATGTTCTTAGATTTGAACTTAAATTTTAAAGTGGGCTAATGCCCTATATCCCTTTCACAGATTCCTAGCTTCCCGAATTAACCATGGATTATAGATAGGGCCTTGAATTCATACTGAGAGAGAGATGGGTAGGGCATATGTAGTCTTACAGTTAAAACTTCTCCACCTTAACTGAGAACAGAGCAAGGGGAACAAGAAATTACAGATAGAACCTAGACATAAACAAGGAGTGGGAGATGATCAAACATCTCTGGTGAACTTGAAATTGAAATATAAGCATAATTGTTATTGAGTTGAGTAGCTACCAGCTAGTGTACTTAATTCCTTCTGTAATGCCTTTCATTTACTATGCACATGGTTTCATTTGTCCTGTCCTCACACAAAATTCAGCATCCTTTTCAATGAATGTATTTTTATATTGATTAAGAATCCATTATGTAAAAAAATTCTTTTGGGCTTAATAAAAGGATATCAGGTAATGCACTAAAATATAAGTAGTTTATGTCCATATTGGAAAGATAAGTCACATAACACTAAAGATAACTAGCAATTAAAAGCTAGCTAATAATATTGTTCATTAATAGTATAACAGTATGACTTCTTGAAAAGACTAACCATCTAATCATGATGTCCAATTTATCATTTTTAAATATATGTTCATGTAATCCACATGTTTACCATATTCATTTAAATGTATTCTTGCCTTGTAGAGAGAGTGAGCTGAGAAATCACAGAATAACTAAAGAACCCAAAACTGGTTAGTGGAAACATCAGTATAAGTGACTAAAATCTATTTTTTCCTTCAGCTTTTTGAAATCTCAGATAAGGTTTATTTTCCTTCCTATTACTCAAAGAAGTTTTCTGTCAGAGGGACAATAAAAGAAATTTTAGGTGAGCAGGATGCTCTTTTATGGATAACAAATACATATTTGTTAAGAATTCCTGTGCATAATAGAAGTTTGAATTCCCATTATATATCAGGCAATGAACAACATGCTAGGGACATATCAGTGAACAAAACACACAAAAAAACCTCCCTGCCCTTGTGGAACTTATTTTTTATTGTAGAAAGACAGATATCAAATTCTAAACACAATATAAAGTAAAAAATAATACAGTATGTTGGAAAGTGATGAAACTGGTGGAAACAATAGAGGAGGGGTAGGGTGCTCGGGAAGATGGGGGGTGGGGTATAGATAAACATTGTTCTGAAGAAAGTCCTCATTGAGATAATGACATTTGGTCAAAGACTTGAAAGAAGATGAGGAGATAGACCATGTGGATATCTGGAGGAACAATATTTCTGGCAGAGGGAATAACCAGGAACTAAAGTTCTGAGGTAGGATTCTGTCTGGCCTATTCCAGAACTGGCAACTAGACATACACAGTCAAATAGAGAGGAGAGAGGGGGAGAGATTGAGTAGAACATAAAGTCAAGATCATTTGGGTCCTTTCAAGCCATTGTCAGAACTTTGGCTTTTACTCTGAGCAAACAGTGACAAGTTTTGAGCAAAGGAATAAAATGCACTGATTTACATTGCTAAAGACTTACTCTGGCTGCTCTCCTGAGAGTAGCCTGTGGCAGATACAGAGAGGCAATAAAAAATGTGTGGACAGTGTTGTAGTATTGTGGGTGAGATAGGACTGTGGTTTGAATTGTTTGGATCATGGATGCTTTCTGAAGACGGTGTCAACCTGATTTGCTTACAGACTGAACAAAGCATGAGAGAGCAAGAGAGAAGCCAATGATGACTCTAAAAGTTTTGTCTTGAGGAATCGAAAGCATGGAGATATCATCAACTGAGGCAGGCAAAAGTCCCTGGGTTGATCTGGTGTGGGTAGCAAAATCAGGAGTTTGTGTTGGGATCTGTTAAACTTGAGATTCTATTAGATATCCAAATGAAGATGTTGAATGGGCATTTGTATATTCTAGTCTAAAGTTCTCTGCAGAAGATATGCAAATTTGGGAACTGTCAGTGTATAAATGCTATTTAAAGTCATCAGATTGGATGAGATCAACAAAGGAAGTGAGTGTTGACAGAGAAGAAAAGAAGCTAAGGATTGAAACCTGGGATATTTCAACTTTAAGAGGTGATGGGAAAGAAAATAAATTTCTTAAAAGAGAGACTAAAAAATTCATTCAGTAGAGTGTTTCAGACAAGAGGGCATGGCAACTATGCAGAAGCTAGACGGGTAAGATGGGGCCTCAGACTTAGCCATGAGTTTAGGAACTGGGGGCAACTAATGACTGACAAAGGCAGCTCCGGTGAAGTGGTGGGGTCAAAAACTTGACCTGAGTTAGTACCGTAAAGAATGTGGAGTGTGGCATTAGAGATAGAAAGAACAGAAACATTTTTGTTGTAAAATAAATGGTCAATAAAGAAATCTTACAAAAATAAATGTATGCCTTAATGACTTGTTATAAGGTGAACACCCTTTTAACCACAACCCAGAGCAAGAAATAAAACTTTTCCAGCCATCCCCAGAAGCCTGTCTACATCTCATATCCCTATTTCAATCACTGTCTAACGCCCAGCATCCTGATTTTTGTCATAATCCCCTCCTTATGCTTCTTTATGGTTTTATACATTTGGGAGATAATTATATATCAGTTCCTGGCACAGGATTCCTGAAACCATTATAGTTTCCTAAGTAATAACAGCAGTAAGGAGCATTTTTGTTCTAAGGAGGTAATTCAGGGTGATTTCTGAATGACTGGACCAAACCATGATTAAAAACTTGGAATTTTTATTCCCATCCTATTCTCCAGGCAAGAGAGAAGGGTTGGAAGAATCAATAATTGAGCATGCCTATGTGAGGGAGCCTCCATAAAAATTCAATACTATAAGGTGTGAAGAACTTCTAGATGAGTAAACACAACCACATTCAAGGAGGGTGAAGCCCCCCAGCTCCACAAGAACAGAAACTCTTATGCTTGGGACATCCCCAGTCCTCATTCTATGTATTTCTTCATCTGGCTGTTCATCTGTATCCCTCATCATATCCTTTAATAAACTGGGAAATGTATTTCCCTGAGTTCCATGAGCCACTCTAGCACATTATCAAACCCAAGGAGGGGTCAGAGAAACCTCAGATTCATCACTGATTGGTTAGAAGCACAGGTAACAACCTGGATGTGTGATTGGCATAAAAAGGAAAGGGGGTGGACTAAGACCTTCATCTGTAGGGCCTGGTGCTCTATCCAGGTAAATGGTGTCCAAATTGAGTCAAATTGTGGGACACAAAGCCGGTGTTGTAGAGAATTGCTTTGTGTGGGGAACACTCCCACACATGTGGTGCCTGAAGTGTTGTGAGTGTGGTAGCAGTGTGACAGTAAAGGACACGCAAAGGAGGAAGTAAATTAGGGGTTTTCCACTCATGATCAATTGTGCATTCCTGGAAGCCATAGTTTAGTCTTGTCCATTTAAAAATTTATGTCTTTTAAATTTCTTCTAAACTGTAAGTTTCCCCTCATTCCTGTTCTAGTGAGTTCATGCCTCTGAGCTTTGAACATCAGTAGCTGCCAAGGTCACCAAAAAATAGACAAATACACATTATGGTCCTCCTGCTGAAAGAATACACCACTGCCTAGAGTCTTGCTGAAGAGATCAGACGTGAATCTGATCAAGCCACTGCACATAACTGCCAATTTGCAGGAAAAGCAAAGAACAAAGAAAATGTTGAACTGCACTATGAGTATGCTATCAATAAAATCCAGACTGCAGAAAACCACGAATCAGGTACCCTGGGTTTTATTTTATTAAGATACTAGCCAGTCTGTAAGCTAATGACAATGGTCAAGCAGAAAAGGGAAAACTAATAATGCAGGAGAATTCCTGGAGCCTTGTTTCTAAGTATCCAAGAGAAACAGAACCAAGGCAAAGGGTTTAGTGATGAAGATGAACATACAAACAGAAGAAAAGGCAGCTTCGTGGGTGTAGATTTGTATAGGAAACTGGCTGTCAGAGTGGGAATCTGGGACATTTGAAATGCTTTGACTTCCTCAGTGAAATAAAAAGCTGTGATTAAGGAAGATTAGGACATTATGTAAAATATCCATCAAGGAAAGTGGAAAAGTAAATGGATTAGGAAAGTTCAGTATGATTTTTTTTTACAGAATTAATTATTATTTTTTGTTACGGTTTTCTGGACATGTACAGCCATGGGTACCTTATATTGACAGCAAAATTCTTCCAGTCTAAATTCTCTGTGTTTATCATAAATTGGGTTTTTATTGAATACCACCTCTTATCTGTCCTCTGCACATTAGAGCTTACCACTGATACCAAGTAATTCTGCTTAATGTATAATACTTAGGACTGGCTATAGTGTACTGTATCAAATTAGGTATACCGGAACATTTCCCAGAATTTCCTTCCCTATGTGGTTGCTGGTTATTGTTAGTTGTAGTGAATCCTGAGACTCGGAAAGTGGACGTGGAGAAGTGCCATTTTTACTCTCTAAAGGTCAATGAGGGTGTCAGGCACTGTAGCAGCTTTTGCGTGTTGTTGATTAGTTGGCTTACCTTCTTGACCTGGGCATCTCCTGAACCTGCAGCTCCTCCAGAAGCAGCTACATTCCCTTCTTGGTTCCCCTATGTTGAGACAAATATGTATACATCACTATGGCAAAGGGCACAGACAAGTCCTTTTGGTTAGCCATGATATCAAGGTTGGAAGTAGTGCCAGACAGAGAGAAATTCCAGTTTGTCCTTATGGGTCCCAATTTGTTCTTGTGCATTCCAGTTTGTTCCTGCCCTCATTCATGTCCAGTTTTTCTTCTTCACTTCTAATCTGGCTACCTATAGCACTTCAGGCCCAACAGCAGTTGAGGACAGGAGACTTCTCTGCTAGCTCCTCTGATAGCATAAAATCGAATCCCTATAGTAGACCCCTTCTTCTTTATCACTCGGCTGTTTGGATTTTCTGAGCAAACCCCGCCCGGTACACTGGCTGTTGCCTACTCTTTTGAGTCAGCTCTCCTTGCAGTGTACCTACTTGTTCTGCTGGCCTCTGATAAAGTTATTCTGGTCCAAAGGTAGAGGGCTCCTACTGCAGCCAGCAAAATGTGAGAGATGGCTGGTCTCCCCAGTCTTCTCATTCTGTAACAAGAGGCCAGGGCCTTTGTCCCTGTAGATGTTTCTTTTCTCGGATGAATCAGACTTACAATTCCTAATAACAGAACAACGTGTTAGCCATGCTGGAGCCTTAGATAAAATGCTTTTTATAAGAGCTAATCAGATTCTACATTAATGAGAGAAATATGAAGCTAATCAACACCACAGAAGGTCTCTAGGCTCAGGCCTATTAAACTTCATAAAAAATTAATGACTGAAAGAGCAGACTCTTTTGTAAGGGGTCTCTTGTGGTTGGATAAGGGCCTGAAGTCCCATTCACCTCTCATTACATTGAATTAGCCTCACTTTCCAACCCAAAATATAATCCATCAAGTAGCATTTTCCACTGGGTTTTAGACGGCCAGTGTTTGAAAACACTTGTAAAATATTTATTACTTTTTCTCCTTCCCTTTCTTTTCTTCATTTCCCTCCCCCTTCCTCTCTAAGGCGACACCCTTGGCTCCCTCACTGTGCCTTTTCCCATTTTAATTAAAGAGATTTGTACTCCTAAAGCCTTCTGGGAAGTGTCTTCAGTGATTGTGGTTTGAAGATGCCTCTGGAGCTGCTTGGCAGGAAGCCCCTAGCCCCTTGCTCAATGTGTGTTCAGCCTCTGATTGCAGAAGCCAAGAAGGGTGAGGTGAGGGTTTAGACTCACTGGGTTGAAAAATAATACTAGCGCACTCTTTTCTGAACTCAGGTGCACGTGTGTGTGTGTGTGTGTGTGTGTGTGTGTGTGTGTGTGTGTGTGAGAGAGAGAGAGAGACAGAGAGAGAGAGAATGTTAGCTGTAATCATTGAATAGATTCAGAATAAAAGACATTTACCTACAAAGCTGGTGGCCTCAATTCCAATTAAATCCAAATGCACACCTCCCTTCCCTAAACTTTTGCCCTAAACTGTAATTCACCTTAGCTTGGTTGTTATTAGCCTGGTTCACCTCAGCCTGGTTAGAGAATCAACTCTGTTACTCACCCAGCAGATCCGAAAGGCATGTGATTCTGGGAGTGAGAAGGAGGTACATACACATAATGGGATGAGGAGGGGGTTTCTTTGTTCACTCTAACCAGAAAATTGACTGTTAATGGGATTCCTTTAAATACTGAAATCTTTCCCACTTTGAAAAGACTCCAATAAAAGTGGTGCAGCCATTTGGGAGGCATCCCACCTTAGGGGGATATTAGGTAATACCACACAGTGGTGTTCCTGAAGTGCTGAGAACAAAGTTCTAGGGAAATGGGCCACAGCCTGATAACCCTGGGGAGCAGTGTGTTGGCCAGAAACACTGAAATGAGTAGAAGGGAACTGAAGTGAAAAATGGAGGCAAACCAAAGAAAATCTCATACCTTTGGCTGGAAAGCCAACCTCAGTTTCACAGCTTCCTAAAGGCCTCCTTCATTTACCCACCCCCTTCCTAATTCACCAACCTCCAGGCCCTATCCAATATAGCAAAACTGCCCAGCCCTCCCTGGATGTTCTTTCATCCTATTTCTTCTGAAGATTCTAAATGTGGACACAGCTCTGGGGATTCTTGTAACACAAGCTATTAACAGGTTCCTGCAGCATATACCACAAGAGGTGTGAAAATGGGGTCAGCCTATACTGGCTAAAGTTTGTCAGGATGTGTGTTTTCCTGCTTGTGGTGTCAGTTCATATTTCTATTTCTCTGCTGACATGTGCAGGGGTCAAAAGTAAGGGTAGTTCAACACATGGGTTCATATTCATGATTGAGGAAATACTGGTTTACTCTATAGTTTAGTATTCTTCTCAAAGGGGTTCTGGGAATCAATGCAAAATATCAGTATTTGGAATTGACAGCTGGATAGGACAGCCCCTAACACTATGTTTAACCATTCCATTTGCCATATAAATTGTTTTGTAATCAAGTTTTATTCATGAAGTACAAGAACACCCTATTAACCCAGAATATAACTGTTAACCTAGACATAATGAAAACACACAGAAAAGTGTCATAAAGACCATATCCTTTATGGAGAATACATTGGGTTACCTTCAGAGAACTCACTTAAAGAAGATATAACCAGCCTGATTACAGTCTGATTTCCTCCAACAATACTTAACTTCTTACGAGCTATAATCTTCAATAGATGTAAAATAGTTAAGTATGGAGAGTGGGAGGTTCCTAGAAGCCAATGCATTATGAAATGACTTCTGAAAAGAGCAATGGAGGTTCTGGAAGATTCTCCAAGCTTTGAATGTACAAGTGAGCATGGGGTAATTAGAGAAGATAAACTATGCCCTCTGTTGTTAAAATAATTCTGAGAAGTATCTACCCTAAGGCATGGTACATTAACTGGTATATGTATTCATGACTGTCTGATTTAAAAAAAGGGTTTAAATTGCTTCTGCCTACTCTGTTCAGTAAAGCAAGAGATTTTGTTAGAGTTGTCCATAATTGCCTGTACACACACAGGAATACTTTGAAAACACAGTCATGTGCATAAATATTATGAAACCTCTGTTCTACTCTTGATAAAATGTTCAAAAGCTTTTAACCCTGTTTATTGAAGTCCCTCTGTGCCCAGAGATCCATGCTTTTCTTACAAGTTGGCTAAGTTCCTGAATGCTTCCAACTGGCAGAAATCTTTCTTTTTCCTTTACTAATAGGATTGCCTTTGTCCTAAGATAATGGCCTGCCTTCTCTTTAGAATTCCTGTCATCATCCACAGAAATAGAACCCTATCTGGTCAAGAACACAATGGTTCAAGAACAGTGAATTTCTCAAACTCCAAGTTATCTTCTATTTTATATCAACTGCTCATGTTAATTTGAACTTGTGAATATAGAACTTCAGGCTATTCCTAAAATTCTTCTATTTCAGCATATATTCTATAAACAATATTTGGTAGGCTATCATTTATAAAGCATGTACAAGATGCTCATCTTTGGTCTGAGTATTTGACATATATTATCTCATTTAATCCTCACAATAGCCATGTGTCCTATATAGTTTATATTCTTTTTAAAATGTTTTATTGTTGTTCAATTACAGTTGTCCCTATTTTTTTAATTGATTGGAATATTAATACTTAACAGGATTCAATGGTTTATCTGAAGTCAGGCTTTTGGGTTTTTGTTTTTTGTTTTTTCCATTTTCTTTTTTTTAAGTTGTCAGTTACAATTGACATTCCATATTATTTTACATTAGTTTTAGGTGTACAGCATAGTGGTCAGACATTTATATTATTTATGAAGTGATCCCCCCAGAAGTCTAGTACCCACCTGGCCCAAGATCATACTTCTAAAAGTAGTAGAATTGTGACACAAGTTCAGCTCTTTCCACTTCTCAGAATTAGGAAATTAGTCTCAATAGCACCTTGAAGTTTACAGACCAGTGTAATATCAAACCCAAATAAAAAAATAAAGGTGTTTTTTCTCTCACTGTTTTTAAAGCAGCAATAGACATACCTCTGAGTTCATTATGCAAGGCAGTTTATATCACTGTGGTAGCTATTTTCCAAAGATGCCCCAATAAACTTGATACGCAAGTCCTTGTATAGTCCCCTCTCTCACTGAATCAAGGTTGGCTTTTGACTCACTGTAACTACCAACATAACAAAATCAGGAACTGTAAAGTACTTCCTGCCTCTCTCCACTTTTGGATAGGGAGTGTCTGTCTAATCCTTGTCACACTACTAAAGGTGGGTGGTGGTGGAGGGAAAATAATGTTTCTCTTTAGTTTTAGGCAATCAGACTGAGAAGAACCTTACTCAAGGAAATGCTGGCTCATCAATGTCCACACCTGATTTAGATGATGAGTTTCTGGACCTCATGCTTGAGCCTGATGCCACAGCATGATGAGAATTTGGGGGTATTGGAAAGGGAAAAGAGTATATTCTGTACATGGGAACAATGTAAATTATTCAGGGCCAGAGATCTCTAAAGAAGACTCCCAGTGAGCTGCCAGGACTTCATTTCTAGAGGGTGCTCAACTTTAATTCATTGTCTCCTCAGCTCTGTGACTCTGTCTTGCTTTGCAGTGGGTTTCAGTGTTGCATTTTAGCATAAAGCCTTGTATAACTTTACATGTTGGGAAATGGCTCAAGGAGAATCCGGCCAAGTATCTTAGGGCCCCTCAAATCTTGTCACCCTCTCTAAAGAATCAGCAAAATATTGGCTGATTTTTTCAGTCATCTGGCAGTCACTTTATGTCTGGAACAGTATCAGTTACCTGCCTATGGCCAGATTCAGCAAATACTCTCAAAGAAAGAGCAAACACAGACCATCAGCTCACCTCTTATAGGTTTCCCCTATCTGGAAACCCTGGCCCCCTTCATTCTGAATGGCTCCAGAATCTCCATTGTGCTACTATACCGATTATTTTTGTCTGGCAACTTTTCTCCCTCAGATGGAACACTGCTCTGCTGCAGACTACTCCATCCTACTAGATGCAGTAGTGTTCTTAGACATCTAGTCTAAGGTTGCTGACTCCACTGCAATTCTCAAAGAACTACACAGTCTTCTTGAAACTTATGACTAGCTTAAATGATCTTGCCTGGTTGGTGTTTTCTCATTTTTGCCTCTCTTCCCATCATAAAATTTATTTTTCTATACTTTAAAAAATGCAACTTGTCTTTTTTGTTGTTGTTAACTGTTGAATATTCAAACAGAAAGAGAACCTGGCACATGGTAAATTCTCAATAAAGAGCTAGTGAATGAATAACTATCAAAAGAAAAACACAGAGCCCCTCAAATCAAGATCTCTGCTTTTCCATTAGTTCGGATTCTACCTATCGCCTAAAATAAAGTTCCATACCCCAAAAGATATATGCATAAAAATATTTTTAATAATTTGTACTGGAAGGAATTATAAATAGGGGTAATTGTATCCAACAAGAACAAATTCGTCTTCACTGGATACCCAACTTCTCCAGCAATTTGTCTCAAAGTCAAATAGCATTGTTCCATAAATTCTTCTTTAGGTTTTTCCTTGTGTTGCTGTGTGTGATCTCATTACTACTGAGGGAAAAAAAATAACATTATCAAAAAAGTAGCTTTATCTATTTCCAGCTCTGGCTAATCCTAGCTCAGTTATATTTCATCCAGAAAAACTGGAAATCTCATGATTTTGCATGTTTTTATTTATTTTAAAATAAAATTGTATATATTTAAGGTATACAACATGATGATTTCATATATATGTAGTAAAGTAATTACTACAATCAAGCTAATTAACATATCTTCTCCTTAATAACTTTTTTGCAATAAAAATTACCTAAAATCTGCTCATTTAGCAAACTCCAAGTTTTCAATAGTATTATTAACATCATCATCATGCTGTATGATCTCTAGACTTATTCATCTATGTAAGTGCAGAAAATATAATGATTTTGGGACTCTACTATCTACCTAACTTATCATTTCTATGTTACCTGTGCTCACAGAATTCTCTGCTAGCCCTTTTTGGTTTCATCCATCATGAGTAATACCCCCAACTGATCATCAATAATATTATAAAGAGAAACCAGAATCACCAGTATGATGGATGAAACAATCTCTGCAAACTGAAGTCACTATTAGTCAGCCTTCTATCATTTTTCTGGTGATGAAAGAAGCTGCAAGGACTAGAGGATGATTTGCAAGACTTATAGAGTCCTGATGGCCATGACTTTTCTTGTACATTTAAAAATCAATAATTGACTTGCAATGAATTCTGTCTTTTGATATCAATTTCAGATGGCATTCACGTTCAGAAATTATAATTTTCTATGTTAAAAATAAGATGGCTTCTTGTAGCTGGCTACATATTTCCTGGCTATAATACAAAGATAATAAAACAACTCAAGATGTGATGTTGCAGCATTTCTGCAGAGAAGTGCTTAATCTTTGCATCATCTACTCTTGCTTCTCCAAGAACAATCTCTTGGGGGAAATTCCATACACCTAAGTCTGGCTCGTGTAATATCCTAGTGAGCCAGGACACTGCAGAGTGACTACAATGTTTCACTTGCAACTGTTCTTTTAAAAATTTAATTTTATTAGTTTCTGAACAGTGGAGGTCAATAAACAGTCTTAGCCTCCAACCAGGCCCACATCATTTGAATTGAGAAACAGTTTATTCTTTCTATGAATCTCCATAACCACCAATAGGAGCCATCCCCACGGTCCAATGTGTCAAGACAAGAAACAGGCAATAGTTGAGGAGATAACCGTTGGAGATGTAAACTGATGATCTCACTCCAGTCTCTGAAACAAGCTCTTCTTTAAGAAATGTATTCAACTTTCTCTCTCTCAGAATTCTGTCCTGAGAGCAGAATCCCTTGGGAATCAATTTTATTGCACGGCAAAGAAGCTTACCTTAATAGAGGTGCCAGGATGAGTTTGGGCATTAGGAATGGGCAACACAGATTCCTATGGTTAGGTCATTTCTAAAAGGAAAAATATGAGGCTTCACTGACCAAGTGTAAGGTTTGCTTTGTTTGTTTGTTTGTTATATTTTCACATCATATTTCACTGATATATGTCTCACATTTCAGTGTCTTACCAATTAGATTGAAAAAGCCTGTTGATATCTGTGACATTTCTTTTAACAGAATACTTCCTAAGGAGAAGAATTATGACCCATCCACAGTATGGGTACCAGTGGCCTAAAGTAGAAGCCTACATCCAAAGGCAGAAGTATTAAATTTAACTCCTAATGTTTTTGAGGATTGTAGTAGACGATCATTGTGAATCCACAATTTAGCAGATAAGACTGAAAATAAATATATGTATTAGTGATATTAATGTATATTATATATGTGTATATAAAACATATATATATTTATATACTCAAATCTTAAATAGTTGTGAACATGGCATTTGTTACAGAAGAACAGTGTAGTATTTCACAGAAGTTTGGAATCCTAGAGAAGAATCACATGTTAGAGCTTCTAGAAGGCATCTTTTAAATTTTACAATTTATTTTTTTACATGTAAAAAAAGTTCTGAAGTTAAAGAATTTATCCAGAGAATTTCAGCTACTTGGTAGCACAGCTAGGTCTCAGGTTTTCCTATATTATATTGATTTGTAAAGTATACTCAAAATTCAATTTAGTTTAGTATTTATTAAGCAACTAATATGTGCCTCATAAGATATAAAAGAAGTCTGTGTAATTGTCATTATGTATAAGATGTTTACAATCTCATTTTTAAAAGGGAAGACTGACTTCCAGAAACAATGAAGCTTGCAGAGTTAAGCAACTTGGCTATATAGTTTCAAAGTCAGAGTCAGGATCAAAGGCAGAATTCAAGTTCAGGTCACTTTGACCCCAAAGCACACAGTCATTTCATTACTTTACAATGAAATGCAGATGGTCTGGATTCTGCCATATACTTAGAACTAGAACTGCAACAAGTTCCTCACTGGAGCTCAGTTTATATTTGAATGAATAAATGAAGTAAATCTCAGGCAGGGTTTTAATAATGGGTGGAATGTGACTAGAAGAAAAATTTGGGTACTATACTATGCTTGGGATCTTGATTACTACATAGACTGGTGATTCGTGAAGCAAAACAAAGGGAAAGAAGTACAAAGTTTAATGCTAAGTGAACTCCCACTTCTAGGGTTTCTCCAGGGCTTGTGGGTCTCTGCTTTCTGCAATGCCTCTCCTCCTAGACGAACTGCAGGGCTGCTCAGCAACTCCGGCTTCTCCTGACTAAAGAAAGGGAATAAAGCAGTGACATTTCCAAATCCTCTCTTGATGTAGGCAGTTTGGCTGTGAGTTGGACAGGGAAGCCCTCAAGAAGAGTTAGTGAGAACAGGCAGGAACAAGTGGTGAGGAACACAGAAGGGGTTGGAGCAACTCCAAGTGTCGCACACATTCCCTAATTCATTATTTGCTCTGTCTTCTCTCAGAGCGTGTACCTGTGGCAGAGGACACCATAACTTTTTCAAGAACTTAAAGGAAAGGGATGCAGCAATGAGACAGAGCACACTGTCTTACTAGAACTTGCCTAGTTGCTGAAGATGATGCACAGGTTTATGTGGGCAACACACACATGCTCAGACAGACAAGCAATGCAGTTGAGCCATGAAAATAACACTGACCCTGAATCTGGAAGAAATTATGTCTCAAGCTTAAAAGAAATTAAATATCCCTTGCATTCTCTTTCTATTCAATTTGTGTTTGGTGTCCATGGAAAGTGACAACTAGGTAGTGGAGGCAACTGATGTTCTCTTTTTACCTGATTCCGTTCCGCGGACTGGCTTAAAAAGATTGTATTCAGTATTATATAAAAAGAAAGTCACTGCTGTTTGTCTAAGTAATAGCAGCAACATTTATGGGATTTTTTCAATAAAACTGGATATTTAGAGGCTTATCTGTGACAGATATTAATATGTATATAACTCATCTGAAAATCTTGTTAAAATGTAGGCTCTGAAATTCAATAGGTCCAGGGTGGGACCTGAGATTCTGAAGTTCTAACAAGCTCCCAGGCAATGCCGAGACTGCTGATTTATAGGCCATATTTTGAATCAAAAGAGTACACAAGAGGATCCTTGTAGGCAAACACATGTTATGATATCTGCAGAGAGAGAGAGAGAGAGAGCGCAAATGCTGCCAAATGGTTTCTGACATCTTCTAAAAAGATGGTTAACTAGGAGCCCATTGACTTCCTCAGGAAGAGTCCTTTCTCACTATTTAGAGAGCTCATTCACTCTCAAGGGCGGTGAATATCATCCTACCACAGGCAGTGCTGTGAGAACTCCTCCACCCCTTTTCCTCATCCTCAGGTGACGTGACTGTATCTAATGGCAGCTTGTGCTTCATTGCCCATTACTGACATGCTGTGAGCTTGTCACTGCCCAGAGTGACAACTGATCGGTCCCTCCATTCAACCCTGCTATGAACAACCAGATTAAATTTATACACTCCTTCACCCTGTGGAGGGGTGTCCTGACATTCTGGGAAAATTGAGGGTAAGGAGGTCATTGCTGCTTTATTTGAAGCCCAAAGTCCTTTCTTGATGCTGTTTGACATTATCCCACATACATTTTTAAATCTGTAACAGGAGCAAAGGATTGTAATTGGTTTGATGTACCCAGAGACTTCTGGACAGACAAGATCTATGTCATTGCCCCTGTAAATTACCAACAGCTGAGATATGGAAAATAGAAAAGGAAGCTCTCTATAATGGCCAGTGAAACCAACTTGTGCCGTTCAGGGAGACTTAGGCTTCCAAGTTCAAGGACACCCTTGCACAAAAATAATCCTTGTTTTCCTTGCAGACCAAGTCTATTAGCACCCAAAAGAGCCCATCTCAACTTCTAGTCCTTTTCAGTGTCCCCCTGCCCTGCTAAAGGGAATAATCTGCAAAACCATCCTCTCAGTCCTTCCTTTGTGGTAGAAGGAGTTTCTACTCAGCAGCACGAATCTTCTGAAACCCAAGGTTTGTTAAGGTCAGCAGGCTTCAAAATCTATGCTACATGTAAACCATTTAGCTTCCTACCAAGCCTGGCTTCCTTTCAGCAGGAAAAGTCCATTTTTTCTTCTCAGTGTTACCAGTCACCCATAAGCTAAACACAACCTCCTTCCTCAGAGGTTTTCTCACAAACATTTTCTTATGGAAAATAAGAACTTTTGTGAGCTGTTTCTTTGGTACCAGGCAAGAGATATCCAGAACATTGCAATTATCCTTCCTTACTCTAAACTCTGAAATCGCTAGCAAGGGGTGTCCAAACATTTGACATCTCTGGGCCACACTGGAAGAAGAGGAGATGTCTTGGACCACACATTAAATACACACACACTGACGAGAACAAAAATATCTCATAATGTTTTAAGTAAATTTATGATTTCATGTTGGGCCACATTCAAAGCCATCTTGGGCCACACGTGTCCCACGGACTGTGGTTGAACACCCCTTCTCTAGAGCCTTGTTCCTAAAGACTGCATTACATTGGCAGTCTTTTCTTCTCCAGATCTTACCTTTGACTTCATATACTCATTCCTTTCAGTTCTTAAGTATTATTCTTTTAGGTTTCTTTCTTCCTCGTCTCTCTCTCTCCCTCCTTCCTTCCCCTCCCTACTTACACACACACACACACACACACACAATGATTTGAACTTGCTGTTAGGAGAAAGGACATGTGCTATCTTGAATCCAGAAAGTATATGAGCCATATAATCAATAAAATGCATTATATGAATTGCTTTTGGGGGTTTTTTCTTCTAGGAGAAACTCTTAGGTCCTCAGTAGCATGAGACCAGCTGTTGGTCTTTCAGCAGAGTTGGGAGTAGGCAGAAAAAGAAAATTAGTTTCTAAGAAGTTATAATCTCTCAAGACCTCCATCATCTTCTTCTTTCCCCTTTTGCTGAAGTTCCTCTCCTATCCCTGACTCATGACAAATTACTTCTTAAAAGTATCCATAGTTACCATTAATACATGCATGAGAATTCCTGTCTGGAGTAAAAGAGAGTAGAGTCCAAGTGAAGGCCGCTCCCAGGACACATTAAATGAGTAATTTGAAAGTGAACCTTGGTGGTCCTACTGTAATACATGTTCTTAAGCCTGAGCCTCTTGCTCCAATCCTCTTCTAAAACCACATTTCATCCCATTTCTCTTACTCCTGATTTCTGGTATTATATGTGTCATTCTCAGAATGGGCACCCAGTTCCAAATTCCTAGATACTTCCTTGAATTCTCACCTTGATTATGGTTTGCATTTTTTTCTCTGGATATCTGGGCTATGTGGCCATTCATAGATGACCACCATAATTGTTTGGGCTAGTCCTCATTGAAGTCACCATCACCATACTCATCCTGCATATATTAATGAAAAGCAGACATATAGAGTTTATTTAATTTGAGTGTTGTTGAACACATTTTGATTTTTACGAATATAGGCAATTTTTGTATACAGCCTAGCTTGGGTTTATAAATGATAGCTTGCTCACTGATTGTAACGCATTCCCCAAATCAGGTATCATGTTCATTTTACTTCTATGGTCTGTATATTTTTCTGATTTTTACCAAAGCTGGCTTTCCAAGAACAGAGAAGACCCAAGGGATATTTCTCCAAGGACATTGCTATGAAAGATGATATAAATGAGGGGGAGAGAGAGAGAGAGAGAGCAGAATCCCCCATGAGGAGCCAATGCTTTTTAGCTGATGGCTTCATAGTCATATTTCCATTTAATTTTGAATTTCTGTAAAGATTCTGTAAGTGATTTGAACTTGCCTTCAAGACAACAGACATGTGGTGTCTTGAACCCATGGAGTAAATGTGCTGTACAATCGATAAAACACATTATATGAATTGCTTCTACTTTCTCCCTCTTATGAGAAATTCTTAATTTCTTTTGCTGCATACTGTACCATACCAGCTGTTTGTATTAAGAGAAGGGAAATAAGGAGAAAAGAAAATGAAATTGGTTGCTGAAAGATTAGCACAGACTAGACCTCTATTCAGCAAGTTCCACGAATGAGGGATGCTTCTCCCTTTTTGAACAGAATAAAATGCTTTAAATATGTGTGGATTGTGTACCTGATGCTTATTGAGTGCATATCAGAAATAATTTAAGCATCCTCTGTGATCAAGCATCTTCTTTCTTACAAAGGGTAGCTGTATTGCTGCACAGTGCTCAAATCAGAAGTCAGAGTATCCCAGAGTCGGGGGGAAGAGTCGGGAGAAGAGTTTCCTCAATAGAAAAGTACTTTACTAAATAGCCATCCAAAAACATAGAGAATTCATAGTATCATGATAAAGTAGCTCAGAGGGACAAGGACTCAAGGGGGTGGTTAGACATGAGCTGCAGCCACTGAAAGATGAGAGGTTTCACAGTGGAAGGGCACCTTGCAAATGCTGGTTAGACAAAAATAAAGTTAAACATCAGAATTTTAACATTACAAGATATCCTGTGGTAAACCTTATACTAATTAACATGTATGATTTCATTCATCTTGTCAAGTGTGTACTTTAATTTACTAGTCACATTTTGCAGATAAGACAAGCATGCATAGAAGTAGACTTCCCCTGGTCCATGACTGACTTGGTGACAAAACAACGATCCAAACCAAGGCAGTTGTGGTCCAGAATCTGTGCTGTTAAACCCTACTCGACACTGGAACTAGCAGGAAAGGGTACCTCTCTTATTTTCCTTCTTGAACTTCAGTCTTTTATAACATGTGGCTGTAATCTAGTGTGGTAAGTTCCATAGATATCAAATGATGTAGGCAGATACTCTGTTTGGTGAAATTGTTCAAACAAGCACACTTCCTGAAGAAACAGGAACCAAGGAGAATATAGTCAGGATAGCCTTTCAGATAGAGAGGAGGCTATCTAAACGCCTATCTTGTCTTGTCAGAGGCCGAGGGCACTCCCTACTCCCACCCTGCAGAGGAGAATCAAGAGAGATCTAAGCAGAGACCCTTTTGACTCCCTTGGACATTGATGGAAAGATGCCAATTAGTCTGAGACTGACATGTTGTTCCAAACAGAAGGCTCTGAAAATGCCATTAACGTAGACAGGCAGGGGGTAGGGAGCAGGGAGGAGGGAGTTGACTGCTGGAATTCCATAATTAATTATTTGGCATTTAGAGTAGTGTGGCATGAAGTTTCCATTCATCCTCCCTCTCTAGGGAGACATCATTGCTTAGAATTCACAGAATGCAAGAGTTGAAGAACTGTAAAGATCATTTAGCTCAGACCCCCTTAGTTAACAGGTGAGAAACAAGCACCCCAAGAGAGGATGAGACCAACCCAAGGCCACAGAGCGAGTTAGTGGCAGAGTTTGACTAGACCTCAGAATGCCTGGCTTCTACTCCGAGTGCCTTTTCCACTCCACTCCTATGATGCAACAGCACACCAGAAAAAGACCCCAGAAGACTAGTTACCAAACAGTAGTGCAGTTTTATTAAAGCAGTGGAGAGTGGAAAGGTAAAAAAAAATAAAAAAGAAAAAGCAACACCCCATTCAATTATTTTAATGATGAAAAATTTCTAAACAACAGAGGTACAGAAAACCTATCTGCTAAACTAAGATTAGGAAACAGCCATTAATTGGATTGCTGACTTTGGTATTTCATAGACCTTGTCAGAGTTTGTAGTTGTATTTGGACATCATTGATCCCATCCCTCTCTTATATAGATGAACCAAAGTCCCTGGGAAAGAGCAATTATCCCAATAATTCAGCTAGTTAACGGCAGTGCTGGGCAGAGGAGCTGGAGCCTCAGGCTCCCACTCAAGTATCCCCTCAGTTATATCAGTTTCCCTACATGAGCTGAGAGTGCTAAGGATGCAGAGGGAGTTGGAGAGGCCAATGAGAGATCATCCAGCTCAACCCCATGCACTTTCTTTAAGGAATAACTTGAAAATTTTTTCTTCTCCAACTAGTTTTTAAAGGGTAAAGTGCAAAGTGAAAATTCCCAGTGTGAACTTTCCTAAAGGAAAAAACATCTTCATTGTAGCAAAGCAAATGGACTTACGTGAAATCTTTTTGGCAGGGTCACGCTTTCAGATAGCAACTTGGAAATATTCCTCAGAGCAATAGAGATGCAGTCAGTTTTGTTGAGTGCCTATGACCAAAGCATTCTGTTAAACCTGTGGATATAAGAAGCCCAAATAGCATCTTTGAAGCAGCTCACAGGCCATTTAGCCATTGAAAGACAAACTTTTGAAGAGGGAGTAATGGACTCAATCTGGGAGAGATGGAGAAGGTGTAACAGAGGAGGTAATGTTCAAGCAGGAGTTTGTTTAGCAGGTATGGGGGAAGATGCTTTCCAGAAGGAGCAACGTACATAAGAACTGAAAATGTCCTAAATTGATTTCATGTTCAAAATTGTCTTTCTTAAACCTACCTAGGAGGTGGGGAAAAAAGACACAAATCACCACCCTTTATTTGGACTGAAAAGAAAAATAACCAAACCAGCATTTCACCTGGTCCTGTGAAGCTGATGGTATCTGTGACTGGCTTGGTGAGCCAACTTGTACCGTGTTTACCTGGCAGTTTGACCTTTCCCCAGAGGCTCCTCATTTGCTCTGCAACCCAGGTGCTGTTAGCCTCACAGGAGGCTGTGGCTTAGTTTTGTAAATACCACAAAAAAGTCATGGGGGAAATCCTAGTCCCAGAAAGCCAATTCTTCAATGCCAGGATCACGTTTTAGCACTACATGCTCCACTTGCACTAGACACTACTCCCTCCATTTATGTCAAGTATAATGTGACTCTGGGGAGCTGTGTTGAAGACAGTAAGCAAAAGTTTTAAATCCAAAATTATTTTCCAAATCACCCACCACACACTCACCAGTCTTTGTGTCCCTAACCCAGCCATCTGGCAGCACTTCAATTGCCCTGGGGTCCTTGTCTGCTCTAAGTACTCTCAGCCTCAAGAACACGGGTTGCTAGAGGAGTGTTTTCTTTCACTTCTCATTATTGTATTATCTTATGCTGAAACAACTGTTAATACGAAAAGGACCTGAACCAAGGAGTTTATTTTTTCCCTGGAAGAAGTATGAAAAAAGGAGAGCAAGAGAGAAATTTAATGAAGGACACACCTCATTTCTATTTTCAATTTGCCATTTCTCCATAGTGAATGAATGTGTTGCGAGGAGCATTAACATAAGGAAAGTTGCATGAAGTCATGAAGAAAACCCTACCAAAAGGCCAATGACCTCGAATCTATTTTGACTTTCTTCCTCCAATTCCTACATTTTATTCTCAGTCTTCTCTTGTGGTTGACTTACTCAAAATTGCAAAAAGTATTATTGCTTGTGGTTGGTTCGTGATTTCTTGGTATACCATGAAAAAATAATAATTCAGTGATTGTATTTAAACAAAAAAACTGAGGGCTAGTGTGACATTTAAATTGAAAGGCCTGAGGAGAAATTGGGAATCTGACATTTAGTGTGTGTTCTAGACTCTAATTCTGTCTCCAGCCTGAGCCTTCAGGCAAGTTCTTTTCACCTCTATTTACACAGATCAGAATCGGTTTCCACACTACCATGTATGGCCCTGGGGTGTTTCTAAGGATAAAGAAAGTCTAACAGAAAGCTATCGAAATGCCAACTGTATCTTCACTTCTGTTGCATTAAGTGAACAGCCTGGAGGAATATGGAGTAGCTGAAGCCCTGACACATCTCATGCCAACTTTGGAGAAAGCACGGGAAAATACATGCAAGGCCAATTTCATAGGTCATGCTTTCTGACCCAATGGGTAAAATATTTGATAGGAGAATGAAATACTGCTGATTATCAAAGATACAGTGATTTATTTGTGATGAGCGTGTCTCTTAGAAGTGAGAATAGACCAGACCAGGAAGTCCTAGGACCATTTGAATACAAAGTCCCCACTGGGCATCTGCAAGATGGCTGCATTATGTTTCTTGATGTCAATGGGAAGCAAAGAAAAAGCCCAGGACTACATGACCGAGTGTGTTGTTAAGAAGTTTACAAGTCAGAAGTGTACGTCTGACTTGTAAAAAAGGACAAATAAATGAGAAGAAAGCCCAACCTTAATCCCTGAAAAAAATTTTCCTGGACTTCACTGTTTTATTCCTGATGGAAAACAATTTGTTAAAGATAAATGGAAGGATATGAAAATGAACAAAGAGAAGCATATGTACAGTTATCAGCATTATCCCTTTACACATACTGGATACACAAAGGCTTGTTTCATCTCTATTTCTTTCTGCACTTTCCAATTCCCTACTTCTTCCCCAAAATATGTTTGCCCAAAGGAATTGAATCAGAAGTCATAATTTGCAGAACTATTCCATGACTCACAAAACAGATTGACAACACTACACCATAATATGGAAGAAAACTGTGTAAGCTCTAATTCTTTTTTTAAATACCAGCTCATTCTGGCCCATGTACTCTATATGGCTACAGAAAAACTGACCTTATGGTTATCCTGCACAGATTCAGGTATTCTAAAGATTAGAACAAACAATCCCAAGCAAACAACCCTATAATTTGTTAATTCTAACCAAGCTCTGCCAAGACCATCATATGGATAACTCTAGCCCCTCAAACCTATAAGAATCCTCTTTTATCTGCTCCCTTTTAAGACACCACACAGCTCCCCAGTAACATCTATTCTCCCTTCCTGCAGCAAGCCAATCAGTTGAGCTTTGACTACAGGTGTGTTCTGACTGGCGGTCTTTAACTTGAACACTAATGGCTCTGTTAACTGACATAGGACTCTTTTTCACAGGAGATGAAAGGTCGTGATTCATTCTCTTTTCCTTCCTTCTCATTCTCCCAGGCTGTTTTCATGGCTGGACTATGTCCTAGTAAGAAAACTTTCATCTGATCTAGCCCAGTTCTTCTACCAATTATTCCTTAGCTGAACTCAAATCCATATTACCTGCCTAAGTTATTGGTCTGAGAGTACATTCTCCTGTCTCAGTTTTAATTTAATATTTTCTTTTGTTTTCTGAAAGAATTGTTGACAATTTCAAAAGAAAAAAGTATACACACTGTCTCTGTGGAACCTCTGATTTCTAACAGAAACATGGCATCTGGACCAGACCGGGGTTTTCTCAGTTTGGGAGCATGTTCAGATCCTGGCTGCTCAGAGCTCCAGGATGCTGTTTCTCTCGACTGACATCTGAAAATTCTGCTTCATGCCCCAGGTCACCCAGCTCATCGCCAGTGGTATCAACTCAAACACTCCATGTATTCAACCACTACATAAAAAGCTAGGTAAGATTCTTTTTTTTTTTTCATTTTCATTGAATTTATTAGGCAACACTGGTTAACACAATTATACAGGTTTCAGGTACACAATTCCACAACACATCATCTGTAGTACAGGGGGATAAATGGTGATGGAAGGAGACTTGACCTGGAGTGGTGAACACACAATAGGTGAGGATCTTTTAAAAGTAATTTTCATCATTTCATCTTCATAATATGTGCTGTTGAATATTTAGAATATAAAAATATTAATTTCTATATTTTATGTGAATTGATGTAAAACAGCATTTGGTAATAAAAGAAAAGAATAATTTAAATTTCTATTACCATGATATAACCACAGTTGTTATTTTGTTGTGCTAACCTTTTAGATTTTTTTTTGTATTGTTGATATCAAATTAAAAAGCCAAAATGAAAGGCAACAGGTGTTTATTTGGGATCAAACCATTGCAATCCTGGAAGCATCTATTAAGGTAGAAACCCAACCAGTGTCTTGATTACAGAAGGAAGGAAGGGTTTTTTTTTTTTGAGAAGAGCAAAGGAATACTTACATGAAAAGAAGAAAGAATTTTTGTTGGAGTTAACAAGCTGAATCACTCTTGGCTGGCTATACATTGTTGCTTACTGGTTCTAGCTTCAGAAGGAGAGCCCATAATCATCTGTCCCTGTGGTCAAGATGTCCATTTTCCTGCTGGTTTTACAAGCAGTTGTGGTTTTAGCTCAGTCCCAAGGTCTGTCCCAGTCTGAAGTTTCATGGAACAAGTTGTACAAGGCAGTACCTCTGGAGTGGTGGTTCTGATTCCATTTTGAAATGACATTGTTTATGTCATTTTTCACAATGTATCTATATGCATAGAGTTCATTTTAAAATAAAAAATGCATTTGCAACAGATAATAAATCCAATCTTTATAGTACACACAACATGGCTTTAACAAATCTCTGACTTTCCTTTTACCTAGATTTACTCTTATCACTGTTAATAAAGCAATGCCTGATTTTCCACACTATTTTAACATTTAAAGTTACTTTAATATATATTATCACAGCTGATTTTCATACTACCTGTAAGAGACAGATAACATATCAGGTATTATTCTGACTTATACAGTAGAAAAACAACAGCCAAGCAGCAGGCTAGAGGTTGAACAGGATGTTAAACCTTTGGATAGAAAAGATCAATGTCACATGGCAATACAACGTCAACAGCTGGAAAGGAAGTTTGACAAAGAGACATTTGTCTTGCCCAAAATTCACCATCCCATATCCACAGGTTCATAGGCCTTACCCTCTTAGTATTTGAGGCTGGATCGATCTCACCTAGGGAAACTAGCTCATACAAAGTTCACTTAGACTGATATTTAGAGTTCAAATTTCAATTACTTTATTATTACAAGAAATAACATTTAGATGGGCTACATGTTCACACTGGCTGATTAACATAACCATTCCCTTTGAGTTAGATATATTACATGCTGGCAGTTTTTTAAAGTTATCTTGAAGAATATTGACTAACAACAGCAATTATTGTCAATTGTGTGATTAAAATGTTAACCCCAAATCAACAATTCAAAAGAACTTATCCACCCCTATGTTCATAACAGTGCTATTTACAATAGCCAAGTGCTGGAAACAGCCTTAGTGCCCATCAGTAAATGAGTGGATCAAAAAAACTACGATGCACTTACACAATGGAATACTACACAGCAGAAAGAAATAAGGAACTCCTACCTTTTTGTGACAGCATGGATGGAACTAGAGAATATTACATCAAGTGAAATAAGCCAGTCAGTGAAAAATGAATACCATATGATCTCACCTATAAGATGAATCCAATGAACAAAATAAACTAACAAACAAAATACAACCACAGGCCTAGAAACATGAAACAAACTAAAAGTGACCAGAGGGGAGGAGAAAGAGATAATGGTGGAAAGAAGGGAAAGAGACTAGACAAAGAACATCTATGAATGACCCGTGGATATGGACAACAGTGTGGGAATCAACTGTAGGAGCAGTGGGGTAGGATGGGTGGAGGAGGGCAAAGAGGGAAAAATTATGACAACTATAATTGAATCACAGTAAAAATGATTAAATAATAAAAAATGTTAACCACATACCTGTCCCACAGCATCCTTGCATACCAACCCACCCCCTGCCAATGCACAGAGGGCCATTCTCACTTTTGCTTCCTTCACCTTGCTTATACTGTTCCCTAGACTGACCTGTCTTCTATCCTTACCTCCTTCCTCCAAATAGTCTAAAACAGAAATAGTCCATGTCAGTTTATTAAACTATCATCACACCCTTGCCTGTATCCTTAAGATTATAGTCAGGTCACCTTGATTTCAATTAGGGTATTCTCAAATTCATTAGTCACACATCTTTGTGCAGTCCCTTAATTTACTCCTACAAATAGTTCATCTTATATCTAGTGTGTGGATTTTGTTAGCTTAGACCACTAGTTACACTCTCCTTTAGTCCCCTTATTTTTCTTGGAACAGCCATGCTCCCACTTAAGGACTGCTGTCATTTGCTATCTCCTCTGCCCAGAGACCCTTCCCCCACCTTCAGGCCACCTTGATACTGTGCAATATTGCAATTCCACCTCCCTCCTATGTGATATCTCCCTTCTTTTATTTTTCTCCTGAGCACTTATCACCAACTTATATACAATGAATGATATATATATTTATTTATCTTGATTTTTCTCAGTCAAAACCCATTAGCACATAAACTCTGTAAAGGCAGAGATTTTGTCTGATTTGTTCACTGCCGTATCCTCACCTTCTAGAATAGGGTCTCACATAAAAGAGGTGATGAGCATGTATCTATGAAAGGAAGGAATAAATGGTTTTCAATCCTGGCTGACATTAGGATCATCTGGGAAACTTTAGAAGTATCTTGACTCCACCTCCTAGAGACATTAATTTAATTTGTCTGAGATGAGACTCGGGCATTGGCATATTTTAAAAACTCAGTAGATGAACTTAAAGTGTAACAGAGTTGAAAACCATTATTTAAACTCTCAGAATACAAATCTACCTCCATTTTTTTTGCAGGAAGCATACACCATTATCCCCATGTATTAATGACACTGAACCACACCCCATGTCTTTGGACTTCTCTTCACACCTGACCTAACAAAGAACACTGAACACATTTGGGGAAAGTATACATTTTATTGCAAGAGTGACCCACTCATATGATATAATTAAGGTGAAACCACTGGAAAGATGGAAATTTTCTAGAAATATTTGATCCTGATAAGAACGACCAATACTTATACATAGGGAATTTCAAAGAGAAGGAGTAAAACTCCCTAGACCTAGAAAAGTTTCATAATCTTGAGACTCTACATGGAGATATTCAGGTTCATAAAAAAATAATAAAGCTGCATTTGTAGGCTGAGTAAACAAATGGAATTTTATAACCTCTTGTTTCTAAAATATAGGCCTCCTACTGGTCCCCCCAGAGTACCCTCCTAGCAGCCCTAATTCATGCAAAACTCATTTATTCATAATGACTGTGTAGCCTGGTGCTCAAGAAGGTGCTTGAATATGAAACAAGAAGTAATTCTGATTCTTACCAGTGCTCCCCTCTGGATGGAAAAAATCATTTTTTGGCCACCCCATGCTGAGCAGAATCCATGAGCAAAAACTAGGTTTACAGAAGCCAATGTGTGGCGACATCCTTTGTTCATCAGTTGTTTGCTCCCAGAGATCTGACAATGTCTTCGGAGCAATTCTGTTCTTGGCACATTTAAGAGGCAAAAAAGGGGCATGGGAGACTGTATCGAGATAGTCATTTTCTAGGTAATCATCCTAATGTCTTCATCCCGAGTGCATTTGTATGAGCAAGTTAATTAGGGAAGTTAATTTTCACAAATGGCACAAAAATGCCCATTTGCTGGCAATACTGCCTTGTGCCAATGCCTGGCTCAAGGTAACCAGAAAGGATATGTTGATGCTCTGCATCCATCACTGAAGCCCAACTTGGACCACAAAGAACCACATCTGCCAACTTGGCAGATGTGACTAACATTTGGAGCTTTCTGAAGGTTGTGGGAGAGGCATTTTCTCTCCGCCACCAGCAGCTGCACATTGTGGTGAGCTTGTTTCATATATCCGTCTCTCCAGCAGCCTCTGAGACTTGGTCTGAGAAGAACAAGGAAAACTGATCCATACAAGTGTGACCTCAGACAGAGAAGGTCTGCATGCTGCTGGGCCTGGTCTGACCACCTAGATTCCTTCCTGAGTGACGATTTCCTCTCATGGGTGCTCTGAGGCTGGGGTGATAGGAGCCACACATGACAGTAAATGGAATCTTTGAGAGCTATATCTTTTTAATTCCTGCAATATGGTGACTCTGGAATGGGACCAGATGGTGACAAAGCTATCTTTTCTCTCCAGGAGAAAACATGTTTTTTTGTGTGTGTGGAGGTAGAAGAGAAAAAAAAAAGAAAGGAAAAGGATCCTTCCACACTCTTAGTGAGCTGTGGGTGCAACTTGGCTTTCAGAAAAGAGAAGAAAGGCTGGTGAGGAGGTCTGCATTCCCAGGGATGGCAAGAAGCCAGTCTACTACAGGGATGACAGAAACCTGGAGCTCACAGCAACCTGAGACATTCATGTGAGGTATTCTCCATGGGTCTTCTGGTCCATTCCACTCTGGAAGAGAGTATGCTATACTCAGAAAAGAGCAGCCTGAATTCCTGTCTTGATCCCTACTGAGTTCTATTACTTTATGTAAATTTTCATCTTGCTGGGCTACTTTCTTAATTTTGGAAATTAAGCATTAACGCCTTTCTCAGAGGACCAGGAAGCAGATGGCATCAACTAGTTTATCCTCAGTCCTCTGCACACAGTAGGCATAAACCCTTTTGTGGTATTTTGCCCTTCCCAAAAGAGCATCGTTACTCTAATGAATTATTCGAAAGAAGAATCTCCAGCCTTTTCCCCAATTTTCACAGCCTCTCCTGTTATAAAGTAATATTTCCCTTTTGCCATATCTAAAACTTTAATTGTCTTGCCTTTGAGAAAAAAGAATGAGTTTCTTAGTCACTAGCATTAACTAGTGAAGATTGGGAAGGACAGATTTTTCTAAGACTGCCAAAGGGCTTTAAGAAAGGAGAATAATCCATTTCACCTTCATGCCGGAAAACACTGCAGACACTGGAACAAATGACGGATTGACAGCTATCTGAAAACATGGTGGAGGGCAGGTGGGAAACCTGGCTGAGTTTGCTAGAAGCCAGACGCATCTTGTCAAGTTCTGCTTTCCCAAACACCCTGTACTCTGTGACATGTTTGAAATAGCACAACTCTAGTGCCCACAGTTTGATCTTTCATCATTTGGTGACTTACCAACTTCAACAAGACAAACAGAAAAAAAATTGTATTTAGAATATATACCCTGAGAAACATATCCTTCTATTATGTGATAGGATAAACTTTGAAAGCAGAACAAAGAGGGAAAGCAAAAGTTTGCCTGCTCACCACAGACATTCTCAAAATAAGTCTAAGCAAATTTGGGAACAGGTGATTTCTCTTCCTTACCTCAACATTCGGAACCGTATTTCCCTAAATACTTTCTGCCTTGAGAACCGAAGATATGGAAAATGAGTCCATACTTGTAGGTGCTTTAACATAGCATGTTTTTTTAAGCCTACAGAAGTTCTTGATACGAAGACCATGAGGTGTCACACCAGGAGTATTTTATTCTGAGTTAAGCATCACGCTTTCAATGGATCTGATTTTAAAATGCTAATATTCCCCCAAAAAAATGCAATGAATATCTTAGGAGAGATTTATTCCATCTTTTCTGTTCTAAGAACTTCACATACCTTTTTTAATTTCACCTTTATAACAACCTTGTGGAGGATACTGTTTTCTCCATTCTGTACAGGAGGATAGTTAGGTGAAGAAAGATTTGCTGACTTGCCCCCAGGGTGGTCCAGCCCATTAGTGTTGGAGACAATAGTCAAATCTAAGTCTGTTAAGAAATTATACTTTTTTCTCAATATTCAGTTCCCATGGGGATCCTAAGTGCTTAGTAACTCAGGAAAGGTAAGGAAGAAAATCCAGCAGGAAGGTAACAAAGTTAAGTTTGCCTACAGTCATTTTTCAGAAGAGCTGCCCAGCTCCTTGATGTGATTATTCCTAAGAAGAGAACAACTTCAGTGAAGAATTTCAGAGGAACTTTGTGGTATAACATGATATAGCTCACACTCAAGTCTCAGAGCACAAGAAAGTTAGCTGAAGAAATGCATTCGCTTTATTCTTTGTAAATGTTCCAAATGATGGCAAAATGGGATACCTCAAAATGTGCCTTTCACATTTCCAGGAGCAAGAATTGTTGCAACTGTACACATTTACACATTTGCCTAATATTTGTTGTGTACATGCTATTTTTCAAACACTGTTAGAAGCCATGAGCAATTCCAAGATGAATAAGATATGAATCCATTCCTAAAGAATAGAAGAAATAACAAATTCATCAGAAAATGTTCCTGCGGGAGACACATATGCATACTTACAATTTGAGGTATAAAATGAATAACCAGCATAAGAAAATAGTGTATCAAATGTTATATAGTTCATTCCTGGCTGGTGTGGCTCAGTGGATTGAGCACTGGCCTGCCAACCAAAGGGCTGCCAGTTCGATCCCCAGTCAGGGCACATGCCTGGGTTGTGGGCCAGGTCCCCAGTAGGGGGTGCATGAGCAGCAACCACACACTGATGTTTCTCTCCTTCTCTTTCTCCCTCTCTTCCCTTCTGTCTAAAAATAAATAAATAAAATCTAAAAAAAACGTTATGTAACCAAAGCATCGCAGGTTTGATTCCCAGTCAGGACACATGCCTGGGTTGCAGGCCACGGCCCCCAGCAACCACACATTGATGTTTCTCTCTCTCTCTTTCTCCATCCCTTCCCTCTCTAAAAAAAATAATAAATAAATAAAATCTTTAAAAAAATGTTATGTAGTTCAGAGAATGAAAAGATTATATTGTATTTAATATATCATATATCGTATTATACATACTATATTATATGTAGTTCAGAGAATGAAAATATTCATATCATATAATATTTACAATGATTAGAGATGGCTTCACAGAGGAGATGGCATTTAACCATGGGCTTGAAATATAGGTAAAATGTTGATGAGGTATAGTAAAACACTCTAAGAGAAACTTTTATAAGAATACCACAGAGGCAAAAAAAAAAAAATCTGATCAAGTAATTAATTATTCTGTTCTCTGTCTGAATTGTTTCTAAGGTCTAGAGTCAATGACTATTAGTCCTAACTCAAGAATGCCCTCTTAAATGTTCTTTCTTTCTCTTG
The DNA here is from genome assembly GCA_004024845.1 of Tonatia bakeri. Classification (NCBI taxonomy): domain Eukaryota; kingdom Metazoa; phylum Chordata; class Mammalia; order Chiroptera; family Phyllostomidae; genus Tonatia; species Tonatia bakeri. The sequence continues at coordinate 50,759 of PVIA01000226.1, read as the reverse complement.
AAAAAACTGTTAAAAACATGGGTACATTTCAGACATAAGCAGTTAAAGATGTCAGATATCAAGACACACACACACAGAGACACAAGCAAAAGCCAAACACGTAAGAACCATATTCAGTGAATACAGGACATGTGTTATGTCATGTCACAATCAGAATATATAAAATAAGCTTATGAATAAAAAATAAATTTGAACTCAATTAAACTGAAATAAAATACCAATGAGATATAAGCCACCTCATCCTACAGAAACCCAGAAAGGCTCAGAATAGTAGACAACAGATTAAAAAAACTGGAATAAGATGTAGAGTATAAAACAGGGAGATTGGTTGAAATTCTGTTTCTGTGCCAGGTCCACATCCCGATCCCACCTAGCTGATCAACTTCTTCAACCCTAGAAGCAGTTAGAAAAATCTTCTTTGGAGTAAATCTATAGGCCAAGAATAAAAACATCCAGATATTAATATTGTATAGAGGTTACCCAACAGGAGAGCCTACCACAAATGAGCATAAAATTCTTTGGCAATCTTAGAAAAATCCTTTATTTTAAAATAAACTTTTAGTGCTAAATAATAAATAGAAATTGACATAAAAGTATCATCTAAAATAAAAGATATGAAACAAGCAACTCCATACAGGGGTGGGCAAAACTAGGTTTACAGTTGTTCTGATAGAAAAGGACACACAGGCTATGATTATTACAGTGGCTTTATTACCTCAAAATATGTCATGATGGCACAGTACACTTAGGTACAATCTCATGAGTGCTCAAAATGCCAACCTTCATTATTTATGCATTCTTGTAGTCTACTTCCTACACTGAAGGACACTTTGGCACAGTTCTTTAACCTACTTTTGCCCACCCTGTATAAGGAGAGATAAAACAAGAAACACTCAATAAAATATAATTAATATTCCCAGAGGCATAAAGAAACATACTACCTCCATGAAAGCAGAATAGGTAGTACAAAGGAAGGAGAGAAAGAGGAGAAGGAGGAAGAGAAAGCAGAGCCCTAGAATAAGACAAGCTCCTAGATATTAATAACTTAATAATTAATTAGAAATTAAAACTTAAATAGAAGGATTGAAAGATAGAGTTGCAACAATCTATAAGAGAATAGAACAGTAACACAAAAAATGTACCTGAAGTGCCACCCACCCACTGAGAACAACAGTTTCTGGTTTGGAAAAACTGAATGGGGTTTCTTAATTTCTAAAATTTAGAACACATTTTAAATGTTACTTTGTTTTATTCAAGCTCATTCTTGTGTTCTTTAGCTAAAAATCACCTATGAGCATTAGGGAAGACAAAATTTGGTTGAATGCTAAGTAAATACATACAGTTGAACATTATAAAATTAAAAACTTATCCAGTAAGTAAAATGAACAGTTATAATGTTAGACTCTGAACACTGAGATTTTTGTATTTTTTTCTTTTTAGATTGTTTAGTAAAATAAGGAGAAAAATGGTTCCCTAGTAAGGGCATGCTCAAAGATTTAGGTCCAAGGACATTTATCTCAACAGTTACAACAGTTATAGATCAAAACTTCCACGGAAGCTGTCAATGGACTATGGGTTGAATAATGTGATGCATTTTTATAACAAAATATACCCATCTGATGCCCTCAAACATTATTGGCAATAGAACAAAAAGATGTTCAAAGAATTTTTAAGGAAAACAAGTGATCCTTTATTTATTTCACTTATTTTGTTTATATATTATTACATTTTGCTTTAGTTATAATCCTGTTCTTCCCCTTACTAATTATGTGTTTGAAAGTTATTTAAATTCTTTAGGTTTTAGTTCATTCTGTAAAATAGGAACACTAATAATATCTATACCACATGGCTATTATACTAAGTACATTTATACATATAAATTAATTTTTATAAAGTTACACTTACATAAATTCATTTTTGAGTACTTACTGACATATTGCAGTCAATATGTATCCATTGATGATGTTGTTCATATAAGTAGCTGTAGAAGAAGAGATATTATTATTAAATATACTATCAATGATTATCTTTAAAAATGGGATTCTGACAGCCATCATTTCTTTTCTTGAAGAAATTTATAAATGACTTTTAAATTTTCTATAATAAATATGTTGTTTTGTGTGAGAAAAAAATAAATTTTAGCAATAATTTTTAAATAATATATTTAGTCATCCCCAGAATAGGATGATGTATCTCTGTCTGACAGACTTCATTTCAAAGAAAAAAGGATGCTTCCAATTTTTTCTGCTTTAAATACGTAATTCTTCTACCATTAGTGTGTCGACGGTATGACTCCACCAGGGATCTACTGATAGATTCTTGATGGCCTAAAATCTTGCTTATAGAATATTTTAATTTGAATTTCTCATTCTAGAAAATTAACATAAGCATATCTGGATCCTGGGGAAGACCCCATAAACACAAAGACTGCCAAAAGATTTCAGCACATCATGACTTTGTCTCAGGTAATAAGAAAACCATAGCTTTTTTTTTTTGTCATGAGGGGTGTTTTATTTTTATTAATCATACAGATAACTTTCTACAATATCCCAAGGCAAACTGGAGAATTTGGCCTTTCAAATGGTGGGGAGTCCACTCAGAGACCCACAGGCCGAAGGCAAGGGTGCGGAGTGTCCAGGTTCACAGTGCAGTTTGTCCCTCCTGTCCATCTTGCAGGTAGCTTTTCCTCCACGTCACAACTGGGGTCCCAAAGAAAACGGGGGTGGGGACTCCTCCAGGGTCTTAGGAAATTTCACTCTGCTCCTGGGGCTCAATGGTCTCTTTGGTCGGCAGAGCATTCTCCTGCATCTCCATCTTCTTCAGCTTGGCCTTGTCAAAGCTGGCCGGGTCCAGGTTTGTCTGGACTCCCCCCCCACCATGTCCAGGTTGTCTACCATTTTCTTAAAACAATCTTCGGCCTTGGTTCCCAAATTGGGGTCCTGGTTCCCACTCACCACAGCAAGAGATCAACAACTACCTTAATAATAAGAATGTCATTTGGCTAAACGAGGCCCCAGTGACCTGATACCCCACTGCACTGATGAAGGTTTTGCTATCCTGTGCACTGGACTGAGCTGAGAATGGTGAAAGACGAGTCACACCGAGCTCAAAAACTCAAAAAACTTGAGTCATTGTCAAGTTTTATCAAACTAGCAGTCCCATTATCTTTGGTGTCATTTGCCTGTGGCAAACATTACATACATAGCAAACTTATTTATACTGTTAATTTAAACTTTACAGTATTTACACTATCACATATTTAATTTTATAAATTTGTTTGGGTTCTATAGTGATTTAAGAACCTTAAGCTTTAATTAGTTTATACTTAGTTTTGTTTTTATATGCTTAGGGGACATAATAAAAATAAGCACTGGGTTTTTATGAGAAATTTTTTTTCTACAAGGGTTCATGTATTCAAGAATAATAAATAATATACTGTGTAAACTCTGACTAGAATAGAAATTTAATTTAGTATAATTCAAATATTTTTATATCCTTAATATATGCCTAACATCAGGCTAGCACTCTGGGTAACACAGAAAGCATTTACTGTATGATCTTGGTACTTGATGTGTTCACAATTTTTTAAGTATTACCTAGGACAGTATTAAGTGACAGAATAAGATAGAATGTGATCACATACCTGGAGTTATTCAGACAGTAAGTGCCTAGTAGTTTAGCTCAGTGGGAAAGCTCCCAGAGCTGGAACGGAAAGAAAAAGCTGGGGTGAGGTGGGACTTGAACTTCTAGTCATGGAGAAGCTGTGAGGGATTCCAACCAGAGGAGTCATTGGAGAAAGACTAGGAGGCAGAAATGAAGAGGTCACATCTTTTCTGGGGTGGGGTCGGGGAGAATGGGAACTGTGTGTAAGACTTGGGGCAGGAGACCGAGAGCTATCATAAGTTTTTTTTATCAATAAAATGATATAATAAAAGTAATATTTTAAAAAAGGTTCTGATAGAGGCATTGAAGGAGCTCTTACCATAAGACAAGCACTGTGTTAAGCATAAACCAATTACCTCAATGCAAAATGGACTCAAAATAGAGGCAAAAAGACCCCAGATGTCACAATAATTCACATTCATGAATTACAATCAGGACTGATTGTCTGTCCTGCTTTGGTTGCCCCAAACAAATAAACAAACAAACAAAAAAGGGAAAATGTAATAACCAAAGTCATTGCTGCCAGCTAAATAATTATTTGGTTGTGTCATTACAACATACCTGGTGCCCTGCTTGGCCTAAGGAGAGAAGAGTCACAGAGAATCAGTGAATATACAAATGTAAGCCTGGGTGTAAGATAAATACCTCAGTAAGGGCAAAACAAATACAGGCGGAACAGGATGTGTGAACGCCTGTGTGAGTGTGTGCATGTGTTCATATGTGCATGCATGTGAGTGAGACTGTGTGTAAATCTGTGTGATTGTGTTTCTATGAATGTGTGTGTGAGAGTCTGCCTATGATGGATAGGTATGCATATGTGTGCAAGTGATGAAAATGCATGTAAATTTTTGTGTTTGTGTGCATGAATATGTATGTGCATGTATGTCTATGAATGTTTGTGTGAGTGTGAGAGTGTGTATGTGAGTGTGTCTGTGAATGTGTGCCTGTGAGTGTGTGTGTCAGGAAGGCAGTCTGCATGACTATTTGTCCAGCTTGTCTCCAGAGGTCCACCAGCACCCTGGCTGCCGTGCTCCTCGTCCCAGCAGGCTCACCAGGCCACATGTGGTGCAAAGTTCTACCTGCAGAGCTGGATGGCTCTGGGTTTAAATGCCAACCCTGCTTTTTACAAGCTCTATGACCTTACACAAGTCACCTAGCCATTCTCTATTTCAGCTTCCTGAGCTGTGAAATGCAGATCATTTTACTGCACAGAATTGGTGAACGGAAGAAGCAAGGACTATCCTGTGGGTGCATTACACAGTCATCCTTTACCCTTCTGCTGAAGTTTTCCTTTAAGGCAATTCTGGGGTGGGGAAGAGGGACATGAGGCTGGGACTAGGTGGGCACGGGCAGGCACTGGAGAGGACAGCTTCAGTGGATTCCTGCTCTGACCCCCTGACAGCAGCACATGGAGTAATGTGAGAGCACTGGGTATAAACACTGGGCTGCAAACCCAGCCCACCAGCTGCCTCTCATGGCTCCTTCAGTTACAGCACAGAAGTAAAGGCGACAGACTGCTCAGCCTCACTTAGCAAATGGCAAGGGACTGGGATGGAGGTGTGTGTGGCAGAACAGGCTTGGAGAGCCACACAGAGGAGCCACTCTGGGCTCTTACCCTTGCACATAGCCTTTCTGTCCCTTCTACACTTTCTTACAGGCTCCCAGCCTAAGCTAAGGACAAGCATGGCAATCAGAGGTCTGGAGTGAGATAGCACAGCCACATTGTGGGATTCTTGCCCACAGAAATGAAGTTAGATCTTCCAGGCTACCTGGAGAAATGAATTCATGAGTGTGTGCTGAACCCACAGTGAGGCTGAGTGTAAAGCACCCTCATGTGGGAAATCTTTCCTTTACATTTTCCCTCTGCCTTTCTCTCTCTTGAAATGGCATGTTTGCAATACAGTCTTCCCTACAAGTCAGCTGGACAGCCGCTTGGCTACCTGCCTACTGAGCAACCCAGCACCAAGGAATAAAGTCATACAAGGTTACTATGCTATTCACTCAGGTTTTATTGAATTCAGGTTCACTCAAAGTAGAATATTAATATATACTAATGTCCTAGTCATACTCAGCAATCAAAGGGGAATAATGAGCCCAAGTCCCAGAGTCCAGTCATCAGTTCCAGGAGACAGCACAGTGGGCAAGGGAGCCTTCAGCATCTTGCAAGGAAGAATCTCTGGAGCCAGGTGGACATCAGGGCAGAAGAAGTCCTCAGTCCAGGAGGGCAGGGCCTCTGAAAGTCAATGCCAAGAGAGATCAGCATGGCATGGAGCAGCACTCAGATGTGTGGAGCTCAGCAGTCTCAGCAGTGGTCTGGAGCCTGCCCAGTTATACCCTTGAGAGTGGTATACTCCACCCTTCTGGGTCGCTTGATAAGGGTCTTGGCACCCCCTATGGCAAATGGGGAATTTGCCCAGGAGCCTATCTACAGAGGGCCCTGCTCTGCAGACAGGGCTGTCATGGTCATGTGTGCAGATATCTTAGGTGTATCTCCTTGGCCAGGGTATCTCGTGTGACTTAGGTAGTTTCCTTCTTGAACCAAAATGTCATGGTTGATGGGCAGCCATCTTGGATGACATCAGTGACTCCATTTTGTTTTATATTCTTCAATATCTCGATCAAATCAATGTCATTGTATTGGCCCTGCTTTCCACACTCTCCCACAAGCAGCAATTTAGAGCAGCAACAATTTCCTTATGCCTAGCTCACAGCCACTCATCCTCCTGCCTTCTTGCCCATCTACAAAAGGTCACTGACTTTATATTTGGCAGTCCTTCCTTTGGTCTTTGAATTAGCCTGATAGAAGACTTATTTTCTAATACCAAACACAGAGATTAGAGCAGGTTCTTCTAGACATAGATGAACTTTCACACATACACACTTGCACTTACAGGATATAATTAAAATATAAGATAGTTTGAATGTCCACTTTAGCTCTTCTCAAAACCCGCTAGAGAAAAAACAGGTAAAGATTTCAACCATGGAAGTGAGTTGAAAGTTTCTCACCATTTCAGTGGGCCATTTTCTTTTCTTTCTTTTACCACCCCTTCAGATTCACAGTCCTTACCAAGTACAGGTTGAAGAATCTAGTTATTCTGAATGGAAGCAGGTATTTAGAGTTCAGAGTTGGCCAGAGTAGGGACTTCCCAGCAGAAGTAACACTGGTTTTTTTAAACGTACACAACTGAGAGTAAAACACACCCTTAGATTTCAAACATAACTTTAGCTTCTGCATTCTAACAATTAAATTGTAAGAAAATTGTGTCAGCCCGCTTTGTAACAGGAACAAAACTCCAGGCCTCAAAGGAGATTGTTACATATCATATGTATAGTATTTAATTCAACCAACATTAATTGGACATCTCCTGAGTAGCAGTGATTTATGTGTTAACAGTAACTTAGTTCAGCAAAGTTAGTGCAAGGTAATCTTAACCTCTTCCAGCTGAGTTTAACTAGTTGTCTTAAACCCTTTTATTTCACTATTCTTATCAACCACTGCATTCATTAAACTAGTTCTTCACAACATGATACATATCCTTCCATTCTTTCTACTTACAATAAGAATGAACACATGGTTTCCCCCAAATTCCTTGAATGTATCACCCTATTTTCATAAGGATCTTCTAAGAGAATGGGTATAGATTTCTCCAACATATACCAAGTTTTTCAGTCTGTAAGATGTACTGGACCATAAGATGCACCTAGGTTTTAGAGGAGGAAAATAGGAAAAAAAATTTTGAAGCAAAAAATGTGGTACAATATTTAATAACATAAATAACATAGGCTGTCCCCCCTACACATACAGCGAGCCAAGTCATCTACATTCAGATTATAAGATGCATCCCCCTTTTTCTCCCAAATTGGGGGGTTCCTCTTATAGTCCGAACATAGGGTAGGTCTGAGAGGCCCCACACACTTCCTCAATACCCACACAATCCATATTGTTGCTGGCCCAACCCTGCCTGGGCCAGAAGAAGAAGACATGCTTCCTTACCTGCTTTTGTGTAGGACTGAACGGGCTGGGGAGGGAGTAGGTGGCAGAGCTAAGAGGAGGGTGAATACCAACTCTACTGTCTTCCTTCAGAGAGCAGCATCTGCCCACACATCCCCCACCTCTGCTAGATTTAGTGGAAAGTAAGTGGTGAGAGCGCCTACTTATGCAGAAGTGTTGGGAGAGCCCCACACCACAGGATGTCTCCCCACCCCTCCTACACTTGGTCGTGCAGGCGAGTCAGCACTGATTTAAACCCCTTAGTTTAGCTATCTGCCATCTACATTTCTTAGGAAAGTGCTTCTGGGGTACAAGGGAGGGATATAGGCATGCAAGAAGGTAACTAAGCTGTTCAAAAGCGTGACTTCGAATATATTAAGCCAGTTTTTCACAGAAAATAATCTGAGAAGAATAATAACAAGGAACAAAGGGGTGCAGAGGAGAGGGTGTTCTGAAACCACATTGGCCATGCACTTTGAAGATCTGTACTATAATTTAGCTATAGACTTAATGATTATAATAATTCGTTGTGATCTCAAAACAACAGTTAAGAAAGAAATCCATCATTAACACTATTATGGTGTTTTGCTTCATTTAGCAAACACTGGTGGGTTCAGGGACTTGAGTTGGATTTTTTGCAGTTGTTTTGCTGTGAAAACACCCCCATTTAAATAATAAAAATGAGCTTTTGAGGCCTAGGAGCAATTGACTCTGAAATCCTTTCCAGGCAGAAATGGAAAGATGTCCTTTGAAAACTTAACCTAAAAGTTTGCTGAAATGCCTTTTCTGTGTATTCTGGGCAGAAAGCAAACAAGCACAGAAAATTGAAAGTTGATTGTTTTTCATCTTGGCTTGAGGCCTCAGTCCAGGAGGACAGACTTCTTGTTCCCAGCCCTGTCATGCTCTGGGGAAAAGTCGGATCATGCTTCTAGAATGAAAAGTCAAAGACCATTTTGATTGTTGTATACACAGAGGGTCTGATGTTTACATTGTTCTTTATGTACAAAGGGCCCAGAACTGTTAAAATAGCAAAACAGTACACCTGGCTATTTGGAGTTCTCTATTAACTGCCACTTAAGCATATCTACATTACAATGACCATCAAAATTTAAGTCAGTGTTCTGAGGCACAAAATATATTCTGAAATGCTCCTGGAATCATCAGCCAAAGCTCCTGCATACTCTGTCTCTTCTTTGAACCTTTTGCCTTTTGCTTTTTTACTGAATCTTGCCTAAAATACCAGCTTCCCTGCAGCCACCTAAAGTGGTTTAACTCAGAAAATTCTAGAAAACTCTAGGACCCCATACTACTAAGTACACTACTTATAGGCAGACTATCAGTAATTCATGCTTCTGTCCCTTTCAGAACTTTGGTCCTTTCGCCCATGTCCACCTCTTACTCCACCCTAGCCTTGATGATCATGCCATCAAATTATATGAACCCCTACTGCTACTTTTTATCTATAGCCCCCCAAATGGGTTAACCCTCATTTCTTGATGATTTTGGCTCCTGGCTTACTGGTACTCTTCTGCTGTAACACTTCCTCATGATTTCAATGTGCCTGGAGATGATTGTTTTAATACCCTGGCCTCTCAGTTACATGATTTATTCTCCTCCAGTGTCTGTCATCCAAATCCCATGGTCCTTCCCTTGACTCTGTTTTTACCAATAACTATCTATTTCTTAATATGAATTTTAAGCATCTTATTGTCCTACCAGCAACTATTGTCTTTCCTATAGGAGCCACAACTCCCAGTAATTCTTCCTCCCAAACCTGTCAAACTACACCTGAAAAACTACTGATTCCACAAGCTGTTCCAAGTGCCTCACCCCCTCCATATCATTATTTCTTTTACATTAGAATAAATTTTGTGATGAATAATTATAATCATTTTCTTTTCTGCAGTCTGGACACACTTGACTTTCTCTTGTCTTTTTTTCCCCCTTCAACACAATCACCCAGCAAAATTCCCATCTAAGCATTTAAATGTGTTTAGAGAAAAACAATTTTGCTGAATAAATCCGTGGCCTCAAACAAGCCCTTCACTTTGCCAGACAATCCTTTTATTCTCCCACTTTTCTAGTGACCAATTCATACTTATTCCTGTCTCCTCAAACTTCCATTATCTCCTCCCTACTTATCACCTTCAGCTGATGACCTTGCTTCCCATTTAACCAAGACAGTAAAAGTAATCAGAACCACCTATCTACATCTGTCACTGGATAATTGTCCTAACGTTCTGCTTTTATGGGTGAATTGTCTATGTGCTTGCTAAGCTTTTCCTCATGCACTACACCCATCCCCTCTCACTGCTCAACAATGTGTCTGCAGCAATTCTCAGATCTCCCACTCATGTTATTATAGTTTCTCTCATTACTGAATGATTCCTGTAATTGCACAATCATCCCATAATTGCCAATTATATTTAGTTCAGGCCAAAAACTTGGGGTCATCTTTGACTCTATTCATTTTTTATTTCCCACCTATGATTCATTGACAAATACGGTAAGCTCTATTTTTAACGTATATTCAGAATCCAATAGTTTTTCACCACCTCCGCAGTTATCACCCTGGTCTAAGTTATATCACCTCTTGTAGGATTATTATAATAGCTTATTAACTAAATGTTCTGCCCTTGCCCTCCAGTTTATTCTCAACATAACATTAAGAATGAGTCTTTTTAAATGTGAATTAGTCAAACCACCCCTATGGTGAAACATCCAATGTCTTTCTACTTTCCCAAAAGTAATATACAAAGTTATTTCAATGGATTCAGGTCTGTTTCTTCACCACCACACTGATCTTATCTAATCCTCTCCACCTTGCTTACTGCTCTCTGGCTATTATACCTTCTTAGATTTTCTCTAGAAAAACTATCTAGAGCCAATAACTAAATTGGAATGAAGGAAGAAGAAGAAGAAGGAGGAAGAGGAGGAGAAAAAAGAGGGGGAGGAGTGGGGAGGAGGGGGGAGGGGGAGAAGAGGTTACATAATCCCTTTTAAGGACCTAGGCATTTGTCATTCCATCTGCCTGAAACACCCTCCCACCACCCCATGTCTTTATTGCACTCACAGCTCTTCAATTCTCTCCTCATATATCATTAACAAGCTCTCCCTAAATGCTGTTTTTAGAATAGCAATACCCCCTTTCCAAAAACTCCTTATTTCTGCAACTCCAGGTTTTTCCTCAGCACATATCACCATTTCTCTTGTCTGCTCCTACCAATGGAAAAAAAACTCCATAAGAGCAGGGATTAAAGTCTGTTTTTTAAATGTTTCCTGATTTATGTAAGTGTGCTCAGCACATGATGGGTCCACAAATATTTGTTGAGTATATAAGGATATGACCAAATAAATGAAAAAATCAAAGAAGTATGTTTTTTATTGTTGTTCAAGTACAGTTTTCTGCCTTTTACCCCCCATCCCAGCCCACCCCCCAGCCCTCTCCACCTCCCTCCCATTTCCACCCCCTACCCCTTGTTATTGTCCATGTGTCCTTTATACTTGTTCCTGCAAACCCTTCCCCTTTTCTCCTGAAATTCCCTCCCCTCTCCCCTCTGGTCATTGTCAGCCTGTTCTCTATTTCAGTGTCTTTGGTTATATTTTGCTTGTTTGTTTGTTTTGTTGTTTAGGTTCCTGTTAAAGGTGAGATCATATGGTATTTGTCTTCCACCACCTGGCTTATTTCACTTAGCATAATGTTTTCCAGTTCCATCCATGTTGTCGCAAAGGGTAGGAGCTCCTTCTTTCTTTCTGCTGCATAGAATTCCATTGTGTAAATGTACCATAGTTTTTTGATCCATTCATTTACTAATGGGCACCTAGGTTGCTTCCAGCACTTGGCTATTGTAAATTGTGGTGCTATGAACACTGGGGTGCATAGGTTCTTTTGGATTGGTGTTTCAGGGTTCTTAGGATATAATCCTAGCAGTGGAATTGCTGGTCAAAAAGCAGATTCAGTTTTAGCTTTCTGAGAAAATTTCATACTGTGAAACAAGTATTTATTAAGAATTGATGATGTATCCAGAACTCTGCTATGCTCTATGGGAAAAAGAAAACAAAACAGATATTTCCTCCCAGTTCCTTAAAGAATCTAAAATCTAGTTAGGTAACAAAATTATCATCAGACTATATGTCAATATCGTTTAACCCACAAGACCTTTAACCTACCACGGCCTGCAACTTTGGCAGACAGGGAAATGTTTGATAGTGCTACATAGAAGACTCTTTTGTTTCAAGCTGGGATTTAACAAATAAATGATTCTTCTCACTAAAGGGAGCAAATAAAAATGTTTTTTAAAAAACTGTCACCTTCCCTCTGGAGTACCAGAGGCATGGAGAACACAGAAGCTGTGTCAGGAGACCACAGTGTGCAGATAAAATCTACACAGATGACAGAGAGGGGAATTCACAGAGCAAGCAGCAAGCACTGTACAGAACTTGCTGGAGAAATATAAAACCTCCATAAAAATGTATGTATACCAACTCTGTGAGCCAACACAGGCAAGACTTTGTAATAAGAGCACCCCAAAGGAAGGCACTAGCCATCACAATCTCAGATGTACCAGGATCATTCCCAATTGGATGCAGAGAGAAACAGATATTTTTAAAAATAAAATAAACACCTATACCCAAGACAGAACAATGCATCCAATTGGTCCAAACTTGAGATTCTTCTCTTGGCCACACAGTAAAAGATTCTCAAGTTATTCTGTTTGGTGAGAAAAAAAAAAACTAGGAGTTATTAATAAAATTACACACTGTAGGTTTTATAGATTTTTTAAATTCATGTCTATGTAAAAAACTCAATATGATTTCATGCTACAGTAGAGTACAGATTCATCAGTTCTCAGTTCACACTTGGTACTACTCTTTCTTTCATTTATTTATTCATTCACTTAAGAGCTATTAATTGAGTACCCGTTGTTCCTCAAGCACTATGCTCACCTCTATTCTGATGGAAGAGGCAGGCAGACAATGAATGTAGAAGGAATGCTGTGGGAAATGCTGTGGAGAAAATTAGGAGAGGGGGTGCCAGTGAAAGCTGGATGGTCCTCAGGTTAAACAGGTTGGGTATGAGAAGTTCTCACGTGGTAACATGAGAGCAAAACCCAAAGGAGATGAGGAAGTGTTTATTTGGAAATCTGAAGGGAAATGCCAACCAAAAGGACCAGCAGAGAGAAACACTCTGAGCTGGTGGCAGGCCTTTTTTATTTGATGAACAGTGGAGATGCGAGTCTGGCTAGAGCATCACACAGGGAACCAGTGTGGGAGATGAAAGCAGAAAGGTAACTCAAAGGTATGAGTTTGGTCAAATAAGGTCTTCTTAGCCATTAAAGAATTTAGACTTTTATTCTGAATGACTTGGGAAGCCACAGGATGCTTTTGAAGAGAGGAGTGCCGTGGTCTGACATAGATTCTAAAGCACCACTATGTGGATCGTGTAGAGGATGTGCTATGGCTGGGTACAGATAACAAGCGCAGAACTGCAGAGACCGGTGAGGAGGCTATTACAATAAACCTGGAGAGAGATATGGTAGCTGCGAAGATGATGAGAAGTGACTGCATTCTAGATGTAGTGGGACATTGAGCCTACAGGATGTACAAGGAAGTTAGATGTGATTAAGAGGGAAAAAGAGGAGAGAAGGATGAGCCCAGGAATTTCCCCAGGGTTACTAGAGGGACAAAGCTGCTGATTACTGAGATAAGGATAACTACATCAGAAACAGTTTGGAGAAGAAAACAGTTCAGCATTGGACATACTGTGTTTAAGGTGTGGATTACACATCTGAGTAGAGATATGCAATTCTGGAGTTCTGAAATGAAGAAACAACCCTCATGTTAATTTTATTATAATGCTTGACAATTGGCTGAATCGAGTCTTTCTATCTATGATAATCACGATTCTGAAGCTGAGACTGGGCAAAACTAGAGAAACTGTTCTCCTTAGAATATTTTCTCCTAAGGTCTATTTCTTCCAGGGTGTGATATGTGAGTACTAAACTGTGTGACACCAACTGTAAATGCTAAACAAGTGTAGAGTAGAGGGAAGTCCATGGAGGTGAGAGTCACCAAGAAAAACTTCAAGGGATGTAGCACGATACCATCACTGTGAACAAGAAGTAGCCTGGAAAGCATCCTCCAGGCCATGATGGGATGTTCTAGCAGGAGAACCAACAGAAGCCAAAGTGCAGGCATGCTGAAGAGCAAGGTGCAGGGGTAGATATGAAGAAATTCCCTAAAGGAGGAAGAGTTTTCTCCCAATCTAGCATTCCTCAGACATGCAAATGGCCCCAGGACACGACTTACTATGACAATGAATTCTTCAGGCAATTCACAGAGAAATGGAATCTTCAAGAAGGAAAAGATTAGCATGGGTTTCTCGGAAAGCATAATTAATGGGTTCATACTTTTATAAATATTAAAGTGATACATTTTAATATTATTCTCAAAGTGCTTTCTCCTTGCAACCTTCCACCTCCAAAACTATTCTTAGGTAATGGCAGGAAAGGATGAGAATCTGAGGAGCAAGACAAAACTAGGAAACCAGGCATTTATAAGCTGCCAGTTAGCATATATTAAAATAGGCCCCACAATTATACATAAGAGTGATCTGGACAAGAAGGTTGGTGTATGTGTGAGGAGGAATGGGTGATATAATATTATATTAGTGTGAATACATTCTGACTATTTAAAGCAGAAATATTAGAGGATATCAGACAGTTCATGGAATTTCCAGATATTCAGAGAACCTGGCTCAGAAGCAGTGTCAGCTGGAACAATTTGTACAATATTCCACCGGAATGTATACAAGAGTTTTCCCATCACCACAGAGCACAGGCACAGGGTGTGTGCTCCCAAGACCTCCATAAGCTCTGTGTGTGTCTGCTGTGTTCCACCACACTCACCAGGAAACGTGTGGCAGAGAGCACCTTTTTGCCCACACTCTTTCTTCCAAATCCATGTCTCACATGGGTGGTATGTCTGATTATGAGCCTAGGCCATGAGCCTGCTGTAAGTGCAAGGGAAACAGAAAACCAACGAAGTTCTGGCTTTTACTTTGGAGATGGAGGATGGGAAACACTTTTTTTAAAGTGTTCAAAAATGCTGGACAACCATAAAACGTACAACACCCAAAGAAAGAAACAAAAGTGGAACCCATCAGGACTCTGAACATGGGGAAGGGGACAGGAGGAGGAAGCAGGGTGACTCCGTGTGTCTCTCACATTTCTGCTCTCTGAATGTGGGCTTGGAACAATCAGCTCCTGAGCATAATGTACACAGCACATCAGGAACCTCTGCCCCATTCCCTGTTTCCCTTACATTCCTCCTGAAATGATTAGGACCACAACCATGCCAACAGGGTACAGAGTTTGGCCAAGGAGCTTCAGGTCTTAAGATTTAGCTTTCCTAGGCCACTTTCGATTCAGATGGACAAAATAATTTTGTCTTGCTTTTCTGCAAATCAGAGCCTTGAGAGAAGCCCCGCAGGTGTTATGGACAAAATAAAGAAGATTAATTTTTTCAAGTTGTTAGGAGAGTTGGTTTTATGACTCTATCAGAACAGCCAAAGAGGGAGGTTTGCAAATATCACTTTCAGAAATCATAACAAAGACATAATCGTGGAGAGGATGGGGAAGTTATGGATCAGAGATCACATCTTTAAAAACTGTTGTTGATTCTTTTAGCTCTCTGCAAGAGGGTGATGTCCCTGAAAGATGAGAGGAACACAGGCCTAGTGCCAGAAGTAGAAGCAGCATGAAAAGGAAAAAATAGCAGAGAAAGTTGCTCAAATCTAAGAGGTAGTTCTGGGGCACGATGATGAACTAGGTGAAGAGGTCATGTGAAGCAAGGTCAAAAATACTCCGAAAGGAGGAGAGAGGGGTGCCCTGGTGGTCAGATGAGCAACAAGGGAGTCGGCCTGGGAACAGACTGAAGTGGAGGAGTTGCAGAAATCCTTATAGGTCATGGAGAGGAAATTAGACTTGATGGAGGAGAAAATAGGGAGTGGCCTGGGTTTTTATATCAGAAGAGAATCAGGAAAGAATAAGCATAAAAGAAGATTCTGCTGCTGTGGATTGAGACTGAAGGGTCTGTTACAGAAATCCTGCAAAGGCTGATGAGAACTTGTGTAGGGTGGACACTGTGGGAGTGGGGAGATGGTCACATACATATTTCAAAAAAGATATGATGCTGTAAGAGGGTGGCACTCAAGCAAAATGAGTTGACAATGTCTCCTGGGATTTCGGTACCCTCAATAGACAGGAAATTGGAGATTTTTCATGCGCCTGGAAAATTATAGTGTTGAGTTTGTAGTGATGGTCAAACATTAAGTTTTATTTGTAATGTAAATATGTTCACTGAGCACAGAGGGAATATGGGACACAATCCCTCATACATGTGCAGGCCACCCTCATCCTCAGTCATGCTGGATTAGATTCAGTAGCATGCTCCTTCTGCCAAACTCACCAGAATCCCTCTGCCATTTTCTCTACCTTTGTTCTTTGTGGAATTACTTATGCATAGAAATTTGGTGGAATTATTAAAACAGTTTAAAGACATGACAATCCAGAGACTTAGAAAATGTCATCTATTTGCCCTCAATCACACATAATCACAGCTAGTATTACTCCGCCTTCTATTACACTCTTATAAGATGAACAAAAATACCTTTATCATCTACACAGCAGAAAGAAACTTGGAAAGACAAGTGTTCTTCTGGTCCATGTCTGTGTGAATGAAGTACTTCTGACCAAAGCAGAGTCACTGCCCAAAAGAGAATAGACTCAGGTCAATGAGGCATGGGTTTCATTGTCTCTGTTTTGTTAATTGTCCCTTTTACCTCTGTAAGCGTTGCTATTTCCTCATTTACAAAGTGCAAATTTCTTACTGGACTAAGGGATAGAGTATCTGAATCTCTGCTTCTTGATGTGTCATAAGACCATCACCTATTACTATACAATAACCCCCAGAGGAATAAAAATTGTATTCACTTGGCTTTTGGCTGCTGTTTAGCCATGACTAGAGATTCCAATTTTATCATGAACTTAAAGTTATCTGCGTGAGGTGGCCAACTGGATCAGTTGGCCCAACACCAATGGTATATCCATTTCTGGGTTAGCCTGGACCATGGCAAATACTCAATAAATGTTGGTTGAACTGCAAAAGAGGGTCCTGTGTGGCAAGTGTTAGGCTGAGTGTGTTAAACACATTATCCGATGGGATGTTAAAGTCATGAATCTAGTATTATAACACTAGAGAAGCTTTACACAAAAGAAAGCTTAAAAAAACACAAAATCCACCACTCAAGTAAATACAGCTATTTTCATTTCTTTATATTCAGAACTTACCCATTCAAAAACATAAGTTTATATAATTTAAAATACGGTACAGGTACAATTTCATTGTTTAACCTAAAATTATATAATAAATATTTTCTATGTTTAAAACTAAGCCCCACATTTATCATTTCAATAGCTGCATAATATAGTATTATATTGCATGATATCTCATTATTTAAATATTTCTATACTGTTCAAATTGTTTTCAATGTCTCACTATTGTAAATAGTGCTACAATGGATCATCTTCATATATATAACATTTTCACTCTTTAGGATTATTTACTTTGCTTATATTCCCAGAAGCAAGATTACAAAGTCCATTTGGTATATATATTTTGGAATTTTTTATTCAAATGAGGTATTACTTTCAAAAAATATTCTACTAATGTAGCATTGCTGTCATTTGAATGTGTGTAACAATTTCACCAAGGTCTCACCATTACTGACATTGTATTTTCTCTTTTAAAATCTGGCTGGTATACGACCTCATTTCTCTTTCATTCTTTGACCCATCCAATTGGACCTTAATTCTGACCACTTGTTTTTCTGCGACTTCTGGCTTATATCTCTTTATTAAAATACAATTTTGTTTGAGCTCCTACAATGGGGATAGGCACTGTACAAGACACATGGAAATAGAAGAGCAAAAGAAAACAGGTTTTCTGCTCTCAAGTATCTTTCAGACTAGGTGCAAAGTCAAATAATATTTTTTGAAAAGAAAATTATGATAGAACATAAGAAGGTTTTACTGGGAATAAATTCAGGGACCAAGGGAGTATGGTGATGGAGCGGCTAAACCAAACATTGAAGAGGAAGAGGTAACATCAGAATGGAAGCTTGAGAGACAGGTCGGAGTTAGACAGATGAAGGAGGGTGTAACTGAGGGGACTGAAGAGAGCTCCACGTGGAGGCAAACACATGGGCACAGGCTCAGAAGCGGCATAGAACAGCCTCAGGGCAAAACGGAGTAGCAGAATACAGCTCACCAGAGTTCCCAGTCCTCGAGCACAGTGTGATGACTCCCAGATCCTTCCTCCCACCTCTCAGCCACCTCCGTAGATGCCATCTCTACCTTCAGTGACAAGTCTGCACCACAGACTTCTCCCCCCACAGCAGCCTCTGCTAACTTTCCATTGTTCCTCACGAGTAGAAAAATTAAAAACCTCTGTTGCTCCTGGGTTGATACAGAGTGGTAAGCCAGGGAGCATCTGGATCGGTATGTTTTTCTTTATGTGTGAGAACAAAAAAGAACACACATGGATAAGCACTGCACAGAAACTCACAAACCCAGCAGTGACAATAAAAGCATGGTCTGTCTTGTGTCTCCACCCCAGGCAAGCCCCTCAATTCATTTCTTTAGACATCATTCAGAAATTGTCAGAGCGGCTTCCCACTGCCAGACACCACCGCAGCCCTGTCTATCTCTTCACTACAAAGGGAGAGATGAGACAGAGACAAAGGGAGAAATGAATTTAGAGTGCTGGGGAAGTTAAGCACACACTGGGCTGGAATTTCATTTCCACTGAATTAGAAGCTCTGGCTCAGCATGGATGACACAGTGATGCTCCTTTAATAACACAAAGTAAATAAAACACGGAGAAGTTTTTCCCCTTTGCTGTGGGGGACATTCATGCACACATGCTCTGCCTCTCTCCTATCTGTATTTCAGTCAATGCTCACAGTACACATACCTCCGAGTCATCTTTATTCATTGAAACAATCACCGGATTGACTGATGGGAGTTGTGCTTGGTGCTGGGAGAGCCAAAATAAAATAAAACATGGTTCATATTCTCAAGCAACTCAATTTTAATTGGGAAATGGAGAAAACTCAATCTGTCCCTAAGACAAACTATATCTGTACAATATATCCAGTGGCGATGAGGACAATGTCCAGAGGGCACATCGGGGAGGGATGTCTGCCCTTGTTGCCTGTTTCCCTTACACTCCTTCTGTAAATATCGGGATCACAGCCCTGCTAACAGAACAGAGTTTGGTCAGGAAGTTGCAGGTCTTGAGACTTAGCTTTCTTAGGCCACTTTCAATTCAGGTGGACAAATAAAGTCATTTTTTTCTTCCTGTTTTGCAAGCTGGATGCTTGAGAGGAACAGCAGCCCCTCTCTTACTGCCTTTGTGCTATCACAAAGCTGCATGAACTGACCTCACCCTTAAATAAAGTCACACAGTAGTTACATTCCTTAGGACCAAACCTGAAGCCTCCACAAATCCACAGTTTTATCAAGTCCCAAGACCTGGCAGAGCAGACACTAATCAAGCTCATGGAAACTTGGACTGAGTGACCACTGGGGTAATATCTGCTGAGTGGGAATAAAAATATACCTTAGACTAGCGTAACTTCTGGCTAGCAATATTCTCCTGCCAGCCCTCCACAGCTTCTAGGGCTTCCATCTAGGTCAAGGGCTATCATGATTGCATGGCCTGGCACATTGTAATTCTCACCTTCACCTTTGCTTGCTGCTGCCCCAGCAAAGTCACCAATTTGCAGGTGCCATGACCCCACCTCAAGCTCCTTCTCCCACTAGCAAAAAGGTTTTCAAAAGCCCTGAAGAGTACAAGGGTTTTCTAGTTTGTTTGTTTGTTTTAACTTCAGACATGTTTTAAATATGTGTTGCCATTAAGAGAGTATTTTACATAAGTGATGTCTCAAAAACCCCAAATCCAACAACTTCTACCAAAATGTGTACCACTCTATGTCTAACCTATTCAACTTCAGAAAAGACTCACCTTTTTTTCTGTTTTTGAAAATTTTCCTGACCTCATTTTTTTCCAGCTATGATTGATCAGGGCTACTACTCCCAACACACACCACTATTTTAAACCTATAATCCTTCCTACATAGACTTGTTTACATGTCTAACTTCCCTACTGAACTACTGTAAGCTACCTGTAGCAGGTTGCATTTTCTAAAGTGGCCACAAAAATATCTCCCATCATACATGTTCTTGTACAATGTGACCTCAACACACCTTCCATCAAGAAATGGGACCACTGTATACTTCCCCCAGATCTATTTGGGTTTGTGGCTTGCTTGTAATCCACAGAGTGCAGTGGAAATGATACTGCCTGACTTCTGAGGAAAGGTTGGAAAGGTGACACAACTTCTGCTTATAGCTAGGGCAGTATCCTTTGGAGTCATATTAGAAGTCTATCTTCTAATATGAGACCATCATGTAGTGAGAAAGCCAAACACATATGAAGGCCACACAAACACTGGTCAACAGCCCCAGCTGAGGTCCCAGCCAACCGACAGAATCTACTGCCAGACATGTGACTGACAAATACATCTTCAGATGATGTCAGCCTTCAGCCCCACCCACAGCCTTGAGCTTTGTCAGCTGAGGCCAAAGACACTGTGGTACAAAGTCAAGGCATCCCCACCATGCCCTCTCAGTTCCTGATCCCATGAGTCTATGAGCAACATAGAAAAAAGCACAACATGTTGGAGAGGTGGGGGTGGGAGGGAGCTCATTATGAAGTGAAAGTTAACTGGAATACTACTAAAGATAAGAGTTATATGATTCATGTTTATTGTTTCAAAATAAGTTTAATATGTATTGATTGTAGGAATGAAGGCACATAGTGTTTTTAAAGTATCACGAACCTAGTTGTGATATGTGGCACAAGTGAACCTCCCCAAAAAAGAACATCTTCTAAGATGCTGAGCCCCAAGAAAGAATGGGAATAAAAGATAAAACGTTATCAAAATGAATCAAACAAATCTGCCTACTGCTGGTTAGAAATGAGCCTCGCTTTAGGATGATATGGATTTGCAAGCTGGAAGAAAATATTAACTGTTGATACTTAATAATTTATAGACTCCTTACTTTGCAGCTTACTTTATGGTTTCTTTAATTTGGGCTGGGAATGCAAAGGAGCAGAGAGAAGATCATCCCTCTTGGATAGGTTCCCAGAGGTTCAGGCTGGAATGGCTCAAGGTCTTTTCCTAATCAAAAAATTTTGAAACAGATGACTAAGTGTTTGTTATTCTCCGGTTAAACAACAAAAAATATATAAGTTTTCTTTTCAAAACAAAGAGAGAAAAGAAGAGAAGAGGAAAGAGAAAAAGAAATGATGCAGTCAATTATATCAGTTTCTGAGTACATCCCTGTGGAGTGAGGGGTGATATGACAAAGAAGAAAAAACGTGAAAAAAAACATAAAAAAAAAAAAGTCAACAACCACAAGCATGTTAGGACTACAGTTTTTGTTTTTATTTTTTCCTTATTCCCTTCTGGGCTAATTAGAAGCCAACGTGTATCTACTGGGAATAGGCCAGAAGACACTGTTGTACTTGGGATTCCGAGTCGGGCCACTGTTCCTACGTAAATCTTGGTAACTGGGCCTGTCTATTCTGTGATGTTGAAGAACTATCCCTCTAGGTAGAACAAATGTTCTTTAATTTGCTGCATGGAAGTTTTGTTAAATAAATCATATATTCATGGAGGCAGAGGAAATTAACAAGAAACTTTGCCTGGGAGGCGAGGCATATTGTACAGGACTTCAAATAATTTGGAGTGCACTTTGCAATTCCAAAGACGTACAAAGGATTTTAAAGGCAATATAGATATACAGTGGTAGCTGTATACAGATATCTGTGTGCAGATATGTATGAATACAAATTTAACCTTTATGTATATACATATATATTTCCTTCTCTACACTGCATAGCCAAAAGAAAGTCTGTATTTTGGTGAATGTTGATAGTACACATACCTCTGAATCATCTTTATTAATTCAAACAATCACCTGACTAACTGGTAGGATTTGTGCTTGGTGCTGGGAGGGCCAAAATAAAATAAAACATGGTTCCTATTCTCAAGCAACTCAATTTTAATTGGACAAAACTCAAGCTGTCCCTAAGACAAACTATATCTGTACAGTAAATCCAGTGGTCTCAGAGTTACATTCAATTCAAGTATATATTGAGCACCTATCTTATGCAAGTCTCTGAGCTTAGTGTTGCAATTACAAAAAAAAAAAAAATTGAGGCATCATCCCCTGAAGAGATTATAATATGAAAGAGGGAGATAAAGCTACAAACAAATAATTATAACCCAGCGAGATGTGCAAAACTAGAAGTGTGTATAAAGCGGGCCAGCAGCATTCAGAAGGGAGCAAGTCAGATTGGGGTATGAAAGAGGAAAAGGAAAGGGTTAGAAGTGCAGAAAAGCTTCACAAAGACAGTGACATTAAAGCTGGGTTTTAAAGAATAAATAGGAGTTCCCATGAGAAATCATTGATGAAACATTCCATGTTATGTTTAGCGAACAGGGCATGAAATGCCATAGTGATATAAAATAGCACAGTTTGTTTAGGAAACTCCACATATTTTATTGTTCTTAGAGGGAAAACAGTGTGTGACTATGGCAAAGGGTGAAGGCAAAAGAAAGAACAGATAAGGGAAAATGCGGAAAGTGGGGAAAGGCTGCAGAGTGCACAGCAGTGAAGCCACGCTTGTCTTCTAGCTGCAAACAGCTGGATGGTTTAAGCAGCAGATGGCATGTTGACAGTGATCACCAGGAGCACTCACTCTCCCTTGCCTTCCAGTAGTGAGGAACTGGAACACATTCTGGGGGACAGCTGCAGAGGCCAACACAGTAAGCAAGGAGCAGAAAACCAAGCAATTCTAGAAGAGCTGGAAGAACTGCCAGTGTTTATCAAGAAGAAAAAAACAATATAGCTTAACAGTCATAGCTGCCTTTGAATGTTTTCAGAACAGCAGTTAGATTCTTTTTTTTTTTTTTCATGAACTTTTAGAGGACTGGGCTGGGAATAGTGAGGCAAACGTCACAAGAAAGCATATTTTGACTCCTGAAAAGGCAGAACTTTCTAACAGACCAAGCTGTCTGAAAGGATCCAGGCTATGTTCAGAGTTGGTAAGCTTCCTACAGTGTTCCAACACCAGCACATCATTCTCCTCAAGAGTGCTGGTGAGGGCATTAGTATGTTAGGGCTGACTGCACATCAGTGACCTTCTCCGAGTCTAAGATTCCATGATGATGATCACAAATGCAGGTACGTTAAGGGTCCAGGAAGGTAACATCAGTGATAAAGTGCCTACGTAAGAAAGCAGGGAGTCAGAGAGGGCCTGGCTCTGCACCCGGTTTATAATAATGTTCACACTTATTTTTAAAAATTAAACAACATATGAGTCCAACAAAACCTGCCTGTGGACCTAGTTTGTCCTGCCTGACTTCAGTCTATGCCTTCAGTCTGTTTTGTAAGTCCTAATAGATTGGGGTCTAAGTCTTCTCAATCTATGTGTCACCTGTGCACACTGACTGTAGGCCAATTCTCCCACTGTAGGTCTCAGTTTCCTCATTTGTTCTAGGAGTGGCTTAGACTGAGCCTTGCTTGAGGTACAGTTTATTTCCCCACTGTAGGCAAGAGCAGAACCCAGGAAGACAGATCCAAGCTCGGTAGACAGGAAGCCTTCTTCTCATTTGTCTTTATTACTTAAAAGGGTACTGCTCACTTACAGAACTCTGTACCAGGATGAATAGAAATGAGCTTTTTGACACAAGGACTATGTCATAATCAAATTTCTTGTTTTTTTTTATTCCTATCTTAATATTAAAAATATATTTAAAAGTACAGAGAGTAATCAATCTAAAATCCAAGTACCCTAAAGAGAATTAATAAATTTTCTGTGGGCACATATATCTTTTTTATAATAAAACATTAAAGGTGTGACTAAATCTTCTCATTATGACTCTGTGGTCTCATTCATCTCTAGAAGCAGCCACTATTGTGAAGTTAGTTCAAACTCTACCCTTTGTGTATTCACACTTTGACTAAACTGTATGTATGTACCACAAATACAAACAATACATAGTCATTTTATGTCCTAAAAGCTTACACAAATATATTACACTCTGCATAGCTACGTGTACTACAAAGTACTTTCACTCAACAGCGCAATCTTAGGGACTAATCTAAGTGGATACACATACACTTACTTCATTCATTTTAATTGCTAAATGACATTACATCCTAATAACATGCAATTTATTTTCCCATTAATTTAAACTCTTTCCAATTGTTTACCTTAAAAATGCATTGAAGTTTGTTATGTAAATTTTGTCTATGCATGACTATACCTCGGACTATGCGGAACTGCTGGGTTATCAGATGCCCACAGTGTCAGTTGCACCAGACATTGCTGACCTGCTCTCCAAGCTTGTGTGACAGCTGCCACTCCGTCCCGTGGAGTATGGATTTCTGTTTTGTCAAATACAGTCTCCATTTGGTATTCTCAGACTTTTAAAATTTGGCCAACCTGATATATCGAGAAATATCATTCAGGTTTTAAATTACGTTTTTCTGATTAATAAAGTTGAGCATATTTTCATTTTCATTGTCAACTCAGTTCCTTTTTCCATGAATGACCTGTTTGCATCTTCAGCTTGCTGTTCAACTGGATTATTTTTTTCTTTTCAGGGGAGGTACGATTCTACATGGTGGCCAGCAACAAGCATTTTAGAGCTGACCAGCTTGAGTTTTAATTCCACATTTGTCACTGATCGTTGCGTGTACTTGGGGGTGTTCCTTAACCTCCCTGTTGACTCCGTTTCCTCATCTGTAAAACTGAGATAGGATTACTGTTGTGATTAAGTTAATGTGCAGTAATCAGTGAAAGCAGACCTTGGAGTATAGTTATCTTACAGGTGGAAAGTACTCCTTATATATTCTGATAAATTCTTTGTTTATAATGCATTTTGCAAAAACATTTGTCTTCTGGCTTTGTTAACTCTTGTTATGCAGACTTTTACATTTTTAATGTAAATTTATCTATTTTCTTTAAAATTTATGCTCTTCACCCAAGTATAGAAATATATTTTCTTCACAGATTCATAATGTTGTCCTTTTACATCTTACTTTAAAATAATTTTAACAAAGTTAGGCCTTTAATTTACCTGGAGTTTGTACTTATATAGTAGAGGTAATGCTGTAATTCTCTTTTCTTCTAATACATAGAACCAATTATTCCAGTAAGTTCTGATTTTTGAGGGCACTTCTATTGTAAATCAAATTTCCATATAAGACAAGGTCTATTTCTAAGCTCTCAAGTCTGTCTAATAAATCTATTTTTAACCCTGCAAAATACCATATTGTTTTAATAATTTAAATACAATTAAATAATTAAAATAATTCTTGATATCCAAGAGAGTAAATTCTCCTAGTTTTTCTCATAATTGTCCTACATATTCCTGAACATTTACTTATAAACTGTAATTTTAAAATAAGTTAATCAAATTTCTTATAAAGGATTTATTGGGACCTTTTTTGCAATTACACTAAATTTGTAGTATATGTTCATGATGGTGACCTTCGTGTATGCATAAATAAAATATTTTTGACTCTGCATGGTTTTAAATTATCTTCCATAAAAGCATTAAATACCATTTGTTAGATTTTTTTCCCCTTAGCAACCATGTAAATTTGAAAGCAATTGTCAATGGAATCTTTTTAAAATAGCATTTTCTATGTACTAATTACTGGTGAATAAAATCTCACATTATAATCATTTTTGTATGTTGATCTAATTTCCAGTAAACTTCCCCAACATTTTTATTCTAAATGGTTTGTCTGAGGATTCTTTTGTATTTTGTATGCAAACAATGATATCATCTGCAAATAACAGTTGTGCCTCTTTCTTTACAATAATTATATCATTTAATTCTCTTTCTTGCATTTTTGAACAAGCTAGAGCTTCCCATAATGGCTATATAAAAGTGGTTTGAGTAACTAGTCTCTTGTCTTGAGTTTAAAGTAAATGCTTCTCAGATTGACCCTGAAGGATAA
Organism: Tonatia bakeri; assembly: GCA_004024845.1. NCBI lineage: Eukaryota > Metazoa > Chordata > Mammalia > Chiroptera > Phyllostomidae > Tonatia > Tonatia bakeri. The sequence goes on along the minus strand of PVIA01000226.1, from coordinate 24,938 downwards.
CATTGCCATGGGTTAGGCCCTGTTAATCAAATTAAGCACATTTCTTTCTGTTGTTCATGCCCTGGGTTTTCCCCCTTAATTTACGAAGAGCTATTGACTTTTATAGAATATTTTTTTACATCCATTGAGATGCTTACATTTTTTCTATTTTCTGTTAATGTGTTGACTTATATAGATTTTATTTTTATCTATTTTATTTCTAGTGTTAGTGTATCTTTATATTCTTGGAATAAACTCTTTTTATCATGGTGCACTCTAAGTCCAATTCTGGATTTGCTATTATGTTATCATGATTTGTTCATCCATGCCATAGTAAGATTGGACAATAAATATCATGTTTTGTACTCTCTGTACCTAATTTTGACATCACTTGATAGGTGGTTTGCACTCTTCATTCACTGAAACAGATTGTATAAGATAGGGATTATGAATTACAATTTTTGGAGAAGATATCTCCATAAAATATGTAGGCTTAATGTCCTTTGTAGGAAGAATTTTTTATCACTGATTCAATTATTTTTACCATTGATGGTTATTTTTCCAACAAATGTTTAGTAGAGTCCAATTTTATTGATGCTATTGTACTGTAGTGAGATAAATGTTTTGTATGATATCAATTATTTAGAAGTTTTTGTGACCTTTTGTGAACTCATGTATGATTAACCTTCTAAAATAAAGCATGCATGCTTTAAAAATGTATGTGTCCTCTACTTCTTGGATACAAAAATATAGCTATTCTATGTTATGAATATGACATTATGTTACATCAGTTATGTCATTTGAGAGAGAACAACTGTTTTCAAAACTTTTGCATTGTTACAATATTGATCTCCTGATCAGTTTCTAAAATGTGTTAAAATCTTTACACGAGTATTTCTAGATTTCTTCTTGTAATTTTATCAGCACTTATTATATATATATATATATATATACACACACATATATATATATAAATTCATGACAGTTACAGTTTCAGTTATATTATCAGTATATTATGTTGGTACAGCTCGAGTTCTCTGGGAAACAGAGACCCAGATAACAATTATCTGCAAGATGTTTATCAGGAAGGAGTCCTGGAATCAAAACCTGCAGAAGGGCAGGGAAGGAAATGGGATTGTGCAGAAGGAGATGTTAAGCTATGATATAGTCTCAATAAAGACCTAAGAGGACCCCATGGGGAGCTCTGGAGGTGGGTAGTCCTTCAGAGTTATCCCAGTTAAGGCAAGGATGCCAGGACTTAATTCCCTTGGTCTGATCTGATTGGATTCAGGCTTCCCTGGAAAGAACTGTGCCTTTGAGTGAGACAGGATTTCAGTAGAGGCAATTAATTCTCCAATAGAGGCTTATAGTTGAGAGCTGTCTTCCACAGCACTCCTAGGAGCTTGAGAATAAGTCCTTCATTACTAAAGAGATATCTGGGCAGAACATTACAGTACTTACCACAGTCCACCCCTTATGCTGCTCAGATGCACTTTATCATTTGGATTCTGGGATGCTCTTCTACCATTCCAGTGGGCTTCCAATCCTGGGGAGAAGCATGGGTGTGATAAACTATAGTCCCCACCTTTGGAGCTTATCCAGGACCAATAACTTAGCCTCGTTACCTCCTTTCTCTACTAAAAATTAATTCCTCTTATCCTCACCTGGCACCTTTTGTGGCTTTGGAAATGTACCTGCTGAGGTTAATCAGATCTTCATTCTTTGGGGTTAAAGTTCTTCCCTGGTTACCATGACATTCTCAGGTCAGGGTTATTACACTTGTCCATTTACTGTCAAAATTTGGTAGAGGAGCACTAAAAGCTATCCAAATATATCATCTGGTCGCTGAGTATATTCATCCTTCTTTCATTATGTAACACCACCCTTATCTACTCCTGCCAAAATGGTGATTCATATCACCTGCTGGTGTCTTGGCATGAGCTATTCTAAGGGCCCAGGCACCAGCCAAAAGTAGAACCCATTTAAAGCTGACAGTCTTTCACACCTCCTGGTGTTTGTTTCAGAATAGTATTCCCAAATATGTTTTCCAGGTATGGAATATAGTCTACAGCCCAAAGAGTCATACCAGGCATTGTGCTTCCTTTTTAAAGCTCAGAACTAGAAGTTTCAATTACCGATATTTGTTCTTTCTTGGGGTAGGAAGGGTGATTCTCATCATGCAGTAAATGTTAGACACCTAAAATTTTACTCAGGTAGAAGGCCCTGAATCTTCTCAGGCTTCATCTCCACATCCCTGAAGCACACACTTCCTAACAAAGCCTTCAACTAGCATCTGATCTTGCTCATGTGGTTCCATTAGCCTTATCCTGTTATCAATATAATGAACATATGTTACATTTTATGTGTGTGTTCAAATAGTCTACATCTCTTCAGGCTATATTTTGACTGAGGGCCAAATTACTAAAAAACAGACCTGTATCGTTTTTAAGTAAATGAAACTTTTTTCTTCTTTTCTCAGGGGTGGTAAAGAATTAGTTTGCTATGTGAATGACTACAGACCCTATATCTGATGTGCTCTTAACCTATTCTAGCAAAAACATCACATCTGCCATTAGGTCTAATGGCAGGCTGTGTTTGTAGTAATCCACTCTAAATACTTCAGGAAATGTTTTATACTTTCAGTGTCCAGATTGCTGAACTAAATGGAGACCTGGGAATCTTCATTTCTCCATCTTTTAATGGATTTTAAAGGTGGTACTAATTTCACCCATTCACATTGGACTATGATTTCTTTTTATTTACTGTCTTGAAACAGGGATGGGAGATGAGGTAGTTCAATAAGTTTCCACTTGGCCTCTCCCACTAGAAAGCCCTTATTCTTCAGACCAAAGAGCCAATGGGAGGGTCGTACCAACTCCCAGATACATCTATTACTATTGTAAATTGGGGTCTAGGAAAATGACCACTAGTTGGGTTTACAAATACTGGGGATCCACTGCAAGCTTAGCTTGGCTATCACACGTCCCCATTCTAACAGCGGGACCATGATGATACTTCAGTCTCATTATCAATTTGGACTCTGTATCCAGCAATCCTCAAAATGCTTGAATAGTCCTCTTTCCCTAATAAATGGCAGTAAGTCCCTTTGGGGAAGGCGTGAAGAAGCAATTACCATGTGTATGTGCCGTGATGCTGTAGGGGCCTTTCTCTAAAACAGTCTCATTAGTCAATGGGGTCTGGGTCTGAAAACTGGATATTGGACAGAGGATTATAATTTTTATCAAAATGATTTCCCTTAGCCTTCTGATCATTATTCTCAATTTTTTGTAATTTTACAGATACACTAGTACTCATATTGGTGCCCACATATTTTGCCCCTAGGGATGCCACATTCTTTTGATCATCCCCGTAACTTTCTCAAAATCAGGCCCCTGGCTGATCTTTCAACCATGCCACTTAGTCTAATAATTCTGCTCACCTGGCTTCTGAGTATAAAATACTGCCACCTGGCTTCTATTGTTTGCAGTCAAAATAAACTAGTATCTCTTACTCTGTGTTAATGGAGCCTACTTCTGTAATGGCTTCTCCTACCATCAGCCCTGGCTTATAGAAGAGAAGCCCTCCCAAACACCCTACTGAAGCTGGCACTTTTCCCACCAGTGCATTCCTTATTGTTCTGGTAAATAATGTATCCTCTTGGCCCTCTTATGAGATATAGTCATCTAATGGGTTTTCTGATCTTTTACTGCATATCCACTCTAACTGGTCCACTTCTCTGAGCCTTTTAATTTCTTTTTTCCACCTCCTGTCATGACCAGTCTGGCTTTTTGTCTTCACTTAATATAGAGTATCACTTTCTCCTTGTTTCTAGATGCCATTATACCTGCTTGTTTGCAGCTTCTCCTGAGGTCCTGGACAAGATATTAATTCCTGCATTCCTGTAATGCACTCCCATATTGATGAAGTCTCTTTCATCCAAATTTATGTTCCTTTTTCTTGGTCTAACAGTTTCAGAATGCAGTCCATAGTGCACTTTTCTAGCTTCTGCTGGTACGTGCTAGTAGGTCCTGAAGTTCCTTAGTCCCTTTCCCATCTCTAGTGGACTCACATATAAGAGGTCTGTCCAGAAAAACTCCAAATATTGTTAATATAATGAGAATGGTTTGTACAACATTTAGTGTACCCTGGCAGCCAATGAGAGTAAACTGGAATGCACATGTGTGAACAATGATGATTGTACTAGTCAGTGGGGGCAGTGGACGCCGTTAGGTGAGCATGTGTACTCTGTGGCCATCACATTTAAAATGACTCCGTAGAGCAACAAATCTGCATCAGATTTTGCATTAAGCTTGAACATGCTTCCACAGAAATTATTCTGGTCATTCAGAAGGCTGCAGCTATCGGCAACTGGTGATTGGCAGATTCCTCATGACAAAGCATCTGCTCATGCATCACATCTCATGCAGAGTTTTATGGCAAAACATCAAATCACACAGATGACTCAGCCCCCACTACAGCCCACATTTGGCAGCCTGCAACTTCTGGCTTTCCCCAAAATTAAAATCACCTTTGAAAGGGAAAAGATTTCAGACTGTCGATGAGATTCAGGAAAATATGATGGGGCAGCTGATGGCAACTGGGAAAACTGTGTGAGGTCCCAAGGTGCCTACTTTGAAGGAGACTTAGGTGTCAGTGTCCTATATACAATGTTTCTTGTATTTTCTTCAATAAATGTCTCCATTTTTCATAGAGTGTGGCTGGATACTTTCTGGACAGACCTTGTACTGTAACTTCCTATGGCCAGTTTATGTTTTGACTTAATCCTGGCTATTGGCCTACTGACCAAGGGGAGATGGGACAGAACCTGGGGGAAGGGTGGAGGTGACATACGTTGTCTCTGCATCATCTTGAAGCAACGGGGAATGCTAGCTCTTTATAGGGAAGGGCCACTTCTGACAGCTCATTGTGTTTAGCTGTGTTTGAGGATTCAAGATTTTCACCGTCATCAGTATGGATGTCCCTGTGTCATATGTCCCAACTAGAGTCTTGACTATAGGAGAGCAGAATTTCTTAGGCTAACCTTCCTCAGAGCTTGACTACCTTTACAATTAAGTCTTCAGCTGGATCCTGAAATTCTGTAGCCATCCTGCTGCAAATGACAGCCTCTTTGTCTACCACTAAGGATGCTCCCTCCCTTTCACTTTGGGCTTTTACTTGCTAATTAATCACTCTCAGCTTTTTGTTATGTTTTTGGGAGCAGTTGATGGAATACAGAAGTGACTGCCAAATTCACCCCTTAGAGTTATGATTTCCCTCATACTTTTCCAAATCTCAAACATTCCAGCTAATGTAGCTAACATTATTACTTCTTTTGAGAGTAATATTTGCCTGGTATGTCTTTTCCTGAATTTTAAAGTTTATTTTTTTTAATTTTATGTAATTCTATGTTAAGCAGTTCTGCATATAGCAGAAATTTTTTATTTCCAATTTTCAATATACCTCTCAATAGGTGAGTATAATTCACTCATATATATAGTGATTTCTGATATATGTGTACTGGTAATATATACCATCTTTGACATTTCCTACTTACTACACTTTTTCTCATTGGTTTAGCTGCACTTTCATTATTTCCTTTTTTCCCATTAGCTGTTTTTGAGGTTAAACATTCCATTTATCTTCATATTTACATTTATAGTTTTAATGAAGAAAATTAACCAAATGTAAGACTAACCCATACTACTATCACGCTACCAAACAAAATGACGAATACATACTGTTTTAACTATGAATTTCCCCCTCATATCATCCATGATTGTTGTAGTACAGTTTGGTTCTACTTTGGTTTGATACCACCACCCTACCACCCCACCACCCTTAGGTATATATTTGCTTCATTATCCCCACCCGCATCTGAAGTCTACCACTCTGGCTTTGAATTTCCATTTCACTTCTAGGACTTTGTCATTTTTCCCCCTTCTTGTTTTCAATTTCAGTTATTCTATGTGATTCAGCTTTTGTATATGTTTGGAGCAGGATAAGAGGTTTCCCATTTCTGCTTAGTCTACCATATTGACTGGACATTTCCTTTTATTCATCTTTTACAGCCTTTTCTTTTTTTAAGATTTTTTAAAATTTATTTTTAGAGAGGGAAGAGAGGGAGAAAGAGAGAGAGAGAGAGAGAAACATCAATGTGCGGTTGCTGGGGTCTGTGGCCTGCAACCCAGGCATGTGCCCTGACTGGGAATCGAACCTGCGATGCTTTGGTTCGGAGCCCGTGCTCAATCCACTGAGCTATGCCAGTCAGGGCTTTTTATTCATCTTTACTGCTCTTCAACCCATGAAAGCTATCCCATGTATAAAAGGTCATCAAGGCTACTCATTAATGCAACAGTTATTTTATTGAGCAGCTACTGAGGCCTAATGCTAAAACAAGGAGTTAGGAGAACGTGCTTCAGTCTGAATGATTCAGACGGTGAGGAGAGGGGAAGGACAGCCTCCTTCCCAGGAGGCTCTTATAACGACCTCTTTTTGTTAAATATTCCTGGAAGCAAATGCTCTTCGGAAAGGAGGTAGACTAAATAACTAAGAATTTTCACTCTGTTAGAAATGACAACAAAGGGTTTTTCTTCCTTTCAATCCTCACCTGAGAACATTTTTTTTGTTTCATTGCTTTTAGAGAGAGGAAGGAAGAGAGAGAGAGAAATATTAATTGGTTGCCTACCATACACACCCAAACCAAGGATGCATGCGCCCTAACATGGGATTGCCTGCGCCCAGGCTGGTATCGGACCTACAACCTAAGTATGTCCCCTGAATGGGAATCGAACCCACACCCTACAGTTACAGGATGACGCCCTTACCAAATGAGCCACATGGGCTAGGGAAACAGCAGAGTTTTGAATCTCTGAAGTAACAGGACTCAGGAAAAGCCTGTTTAATTGAGATTCACCAAGAAATTGAAACTTTATTTCAGCGAAGAGATTCCACCTCACTTTTCATCTATCCTACCTCTCCCCTATCCTCTAATGCACCAAAAATTTCAGCAGAGTTCTCTCTCTTTCTCTCTCTCTCTCTCTGGGAAAGCTCTAGGGAACCAAGAAATGGTTAGGAAGTGGCAGTGGTGGGGCTCAGGGCTCTGTATGTCCACCTGAAGTTCAACAGTCAGGCACTGGCTTTGAAAAGGCTCATTCGCCTACAGCCTTGATGTGGCCCCACTTAGCCCTAAGGGACCTGTGCCTGATCAGGTATGAAGTCAGCTCAGGTGTTGTTTTACTTTCATTTTATAGTTCTCATTGTTCCCATTATCTTTCTCTCCCTGTTAGAGGCCTTCGACCACTGAGTAAAAACATGCAGGAAATCAATGTGTCTTGAGTAATATGCTAAGCCTCTCTGGGAGGTGCAGCAAAGCAATTAAAAACAAAAACAACAAGGAGAGTCAGTCTGTCAGTGTATGTTTTCCTCTCTGAACACCTTTCCCCAGAAACTCTTGACCTTCATCAGGCTCCTGAGCTGGCCCACCGGCTCTCTGGAGCTCCCTGACAGGTCCCAGGTGGTGAATACCATCCACTTCTTGTTAAAGTCCTGCTCTGAGCAGGAATTGGATACAGCCTCTGAGACTTGTTTTCTATCAGCCCTCTGACACTCTGTCTGTCCTTCACAGAGACCCAATAATTGGGCCCTCCTGGGTCTTCAGCTACAAACACTTCCCCACTTACTCCACAAAGATTTTTTTTTCCTTTTTACAAAACAAAGGTTTGTGACTAAACTGTTCCTTTCCCACACCCAAGATAGGCATAAAAACTTACCTTATTTTTTTTTCTAGTCTTTGGTTGAAAAATAAGTGTCCTTCTAAATATTTTTACTGCCCCCAGGTAAGTGTCCAAAAGAACTTTAGGTTTATCAAGTGAATTATTTCCTTGTGCCATGTCATTTGGAAAAAGACTATATATTTAAGGATATGAAATAAGGTGTCATTGTAACTCTCCTTCCACACTAATTTGTTTGATACTGTGATAAATAATGATGATGATAATGATGTAATAACAAAAGCTAAATATTAACTATATGTGTACCTAGACTTGCAAATTTTTCACATGAATTGTCTATGTTCTACCTCACAACAACTCTATGAAGTAATTACTACTGATTTCACCTGTTTAAAGATGGGAAAGTAATTATTACTAATGTCACCTGTTTGAAGAGACTTAGTAAGGTAAATTATCTTACCACAAGTCAAACAGGTAGATGGTGATGCTCAGACTTGAACCTCATAACTCATATTTGTAACCACCATGTTTGCTACCTTCTGACCATCCACAAAGATTTCTTTAGGCCAAGCTCAGAACCCGAGTCACCACAATTAGAAAAACAACTTCACTGGAGGCAAAACCCTGTTTTTAGGGTTTACACAAAAACAGACCAGAGACTTAGGAGAAGTTAATCAGGCAAAATTTGACAAAGTATTCCCGTGGGAGAGGCCGAATGAGTAAAAGCAAAGACCGTAAACCAATAGCAGCATGATGCCAGCAAGGTGTTAGACTAGGAGGCTCCAATGTTCATCCCTCTCACAAAAACAATAAATAAGCAACAATGACCCAATGAAAATAGCCCTAAGAAAGCTTCAGTCTATAATGAAGAAGCCATAGAACTGGAAGTAGGAATCCTGTAAAGCTCAAACAACAGGGGATGGCCACCTAAGAAATTATAGGAAGCAATTTATCTGTGTCACTGTGCTCCTAGTCCAAGGCATCTCAGTGCCAAGAAGGATTCACTTGGAGGAATTTCACTGCACGGAGAAAAGGAGAACAAGAGAACCCCAGAAAGTCTTATTAACCTTTGTTACTGAGGATCCCCCACCTGTCTTCACCAATATTAAATCTATGAGACCAGAGCTGCTGCTACTCTGCACCCTGCCCTCATGTCCCAACTCACAACTTTGACTCACCATTACCAGGTGTGGGGGAACTCAGGACATGGCCCCTCCACAGCTTCAGAAAACAAGTGGATGCCTAGCCAGCAACCATAGGGAATAAGAAAAACTGTCTGTATCTGGAAGTCCCAGGTCTCTCAAGCCCCCTGTGTCTAAAGGCTCCTGTGTTTATTACAGAAGTGTAGAATTTTCACACACCACTCCCTCCCTAACACTATCTAAATAGCACCAAGGCTGGAGGCACGGCACAGTCTTTCCCGCACCGGTCCACTGCCATTGGTGTGCTCCCCTGTAATGTGAGTAATAAATGGCATGTTCACAGCATGTGCACATAGACTGGCTCTCCAGGTGGTTTCTTTCAGAATATCAGGGACACAAGTACAGCTCCCCAGCTCCTCAGCTCCTGCATTACACCAGGGCTGAGCTGCTCTGTTTCACTGGTGAATTCTACCAAATATTTTTAAAACATAATACTAATACAAATCCTTATTAAACTCTTCCAAAAAAAACTGAAGAGGAAAGAATACTTCCAAACTCATTTTTTGAAGCCGACATTATCCTCATACAAGGCCAGACAAGGACATGACAAGAAAAGAAAATTATAGGCCAATATCCCTGCTGAACATAGATGCAAAATTCTCAAGGAAAAAAAATAGTAAATTGAATTCAAGAGCACATTAAAAAGATCATACAGCACAATTGAATGAACTTTATCCCTGGGACACAAGGATGATTTGACTTCTGTAAATCAATAAGTGTGATACACTACATCAACAGAATAAAGAATACAAGTCATATGATCACTTCAATCTGATTATTTCAACAGATGCAGAAAAAGCATTTGAAAAAATTCAAAATTCTTTCATAATTAAAAAAACTCTCAACAAATTATGTATCAAAGGAATGTATCTCAACATAAGAAAGACCTGCTATGAAAAGTCCACAGCCAACATTGTACTCAATTGTGAAAAGAAAAGCCTTTTCTCTAAAGATAGAAACAAGATGATGATACCCATTTCTATTCATCATGGTACTAGAAATATTAGCCACAGCAATTAGGTAAGAAAAAGGGATGTCATCAAAATTAGAAAAAATAATAAAATTGTCTGTTTGCAGATGACATGATATTATTTATGGAGAACCCAAAATGCCACCCCAAATATGTTAAAACTAATAAACAAATTCAGTAAAGTTGCAGGGTACAAAATCAATGTACAAAAATTAGCTATATTTCTGTGCATTACTAATAAACTATCTGAAAGAATTTAAGAAAGCAATCTCATTTGCTATGGCATCAGAAACAATGAAATGCTTAGGAATAAATTAATCAAGCAGATGAAATATCTGTACACTAAAAACATCAAAACATTGATGAAAGAATAGAAGACATTTATTTAAATGAAAAAAAAAGCCTGCTTTCTTGAATTGGAAGAATATTGTGAAAATGCCCATGCTGTTCAAAGTGATCTACAGATTCAGTGAAATTCCTATCCATATTCCAATGGCATTGGTCACAGAAAAAAATCTATCCTAAATTTTGTATAAAATCACAAGAGACCTAAATAGTCAAAGCAATCTTGAGAAAGAAAAGCATAGCTAAAGGCATCACACTTACTGATGAATCTATAGTAACCAAAATAGTATTACATGGCATAAAAACAGACACACAGACCAGTGGCACAAAATAGAGACCCTAGAGACAATTCCAAATGGGTCAACTAATTTGACGAGAATACACAAAACATACAAGGAGGAAAGGACCCAGCTGATGTAGTTCAGAGGATTGTGTTCTGGCCTGCAGACCAAAGGGTCATGGGTTCAATTCCCAGTAGAGGCACATGCCTGGGTTGCAGGCCAGGTCCCTGGTGGGGGGGCACATGAGAGGCAACTACACATTGATGTCTCTCTCCTTCTTTTCCTCCCACCCCTCCCCTCTGTCTAAAAATAAATAAATAAAATTTTTCTTTAAAAAAGTAGGAAAAGATCGTTTCTTCAATAAATGCTATTGGGAAAATGCTATATCCACATACAAAAGAATCAACCTAGACCCTTATCTTCCACCACTCACAAAATATTAACTCAAATTGTATTAAAGACTAAATATAAGTCCCGAAACCATAAAACTCTTAAAAGTGAACGTAGAAAAAGCTCTTTGACATTGATCTTAGCAATGATTTCTAGGATAAGATACCAAAGCACAGGCAACAAAAGCAAAAATAAACAAATGGGACTATATCAAACTAAATAGCTTCTGCACACCAAAGAAAACAATCAATAAACTGAGTAGAAAACATACAGAATGCAGTTCTAAAGAGTGCAGAAAAAAGTATGGCAGTTCTTCAAAACATTAAAAATTGAACTCCTGTATGATTGATTTATCAACGCTTCTCTTGAGTACATAGCCAAAACAAATGAAAACGGCATTGAGATATCTGCACTCCATGTGCTGGCATCATTAACAACAGCAAAGATAAGAAACAACTACCTGTCAATCAAAGCACAAATAAAGAAATGCTGTTATATGACATTTATATAAATTCATATATACATTCATATAAATTCTATAATTCACAATATTTATATAAGTATTACTTATATAATTCAGTCATAAAGAAGGAAATCTTACCATTTGAGACAACATGGATAAAACTGGACTAAAGTATGCTAAGTGAAATAAAAGAGAGAAAGATAAATTCTGTATAATATCATTTATATATGAAATCTTTAAAAAAAAGTTGATTTCACAGGAACAGAATAGAATGGTGGTTTCCAAGGTCTGGGAATAGGGATAATGGGACATATAAGTCAGAAGATACCAATTTTGGTTATACTAAGAGTAAGTTTTGAGGATCTAATATATAGCATAGTGACTATATTTAATAAATGCCATTATTATATGCTTAAAAGTTGCTGAGAGTAGAACTGAAGCATTTCACTACACATACAGAGAGTTAACTGTAATCATTCTACAGTGCACATATTAAATCATCATGTTGTACAATGTAAATACATATACAATTATATTTGCAAGTTATTTCTCAAAAAAGTTAGAAAAAATAAACCATAGGAAGCATTCTGAAAATAACAGGGAATTCAGTGTTGTATGACTGGAGATTTGGTTGGAAGAATAAATAGAAACAACACAATGAAGGTCCTCACCTGCCTTGCTGGTCCCTGGGAGTCTTTGAATATAATCAGAGTATTAAAGTCATCCCAATTCATATCCTGTTAAGAGAAAGAGCTGTAGATGATACAGGAGTGCATACAACTAAATTGGGATATGCTTCTACTATTCCAAAAATAACTCTCATTTCTGTGGCAGAGAAATTCCAAGTCTTATCCTGAGATTCTGTATCACCCTCCTGGAGGCTGGAAAACTGTTGGTAACTCCTTGCCTTTAACAGGATGTAAAATGACAGTAAGAGCAGAGTTCTAGACTGGACTTTTTATTCAACAAACTTTTTAAAAGTGTGGTTACAATGTGCCATGCTTAATGAGAGCTGCTCAGGATACCATGTCAAATAAGAATGAAAGCTACCCTTCAAGAAGTTTAAGGACTAGTAGAGGATGCAAATACACAAAAGAACAATAGACACAGTGTTCTGTGATAAGAAATAGGTTCGATGATAAGAAGCAAGCAGAAGGCAGTTCCATTTTTAATTTTTTGAGGTAATTCCATACTGTGTTCTACAGTGGCTGCACCAACCTGCATTTTCACCAATTGTACGTGAGAGTTCTGTTTTCTCCCCATTCTCATCAACACTTGTTGTTTGCTGATCCATTGGTGGCAGCCATTCTGACAGGCATGAGGTTTTATCTCACTGTGGTTTTAATTTTCAGCTGTCTGATGGTTAGTGACAGCGAGTATCTTTTCCTAAGTCTGTTGGCCATCCATATGGTCTTTTCAGAGAAGTGTCTATTCAGGTCCTTTGTCCAATAATTCTACTTCTGAGAATATATCCAAAGAAACCAAAACACTAATTTGAAAGAATGTGTGCACTGCTATATTCACTGCAGTGTTCTTTACAATAGCCAAAATCTGGAAGCAGCCCAAGTGCCTGTCAGTAAATGAGTGGATGAAAAAGTTGTGGCACATGTACACAATGGAATATTGCTCAGCTGTAATAAAGAAGGAAATCTTATGTTTCATGTGAATGGATCTGTAGAACATTATGCTAAATGAAATAAGCCAGTCAGAGAAAGACAAATACCATATGATTTTATTTATATGTGGAATTTAATGAACAAAATAAAAAAACAAAAACAAAATAGAAACAGAAGCATAGATACCTACAACAGATGGACAGCTGTCAGAGGGGAGGAAGGCTGGGGGACTGGGTAAAAAAGGTAAAGCTGTTCAGCAAAAAGTAAAATAATATAATATAAAATAAAATAACACAGACCCAGACAACAGTATGGTTTTTGCCAGAGGGAAAGGGGGTGGTGGGAGGTGGAAGAGGGCAAAGGGGGGATAAATGGAGATGGAAAGAGACTTTGCTTTGGGTAGTGAGTGCATGATGCAGTAAGAAGATGATGTGGTATTGAGTCACACGCTTGAAACCTGTATGGTCACCCAAGTAATTCCATTTTTTAAAAAGCAGTAAGCATAAGTAGTATAAAAGCACAGAGGAGGGATATAACAGAGCTCCAAGTAGGGGGCTCCAATTCTGCCTCTGACACTAATTATTAGTTCTGTGACTTCAGGGAAAAATGTAATTTTGTGGGTCCTCATTGCCTTTATCAGCAAAATGAAAACATTGGATGATATTCAAGTAAGCTCTCGGCTTTAAAATTAAGTGATTAAGAATGTAATCATTTTATGATTCCAATGACTTAAAAAAATTGATTTATAAATTTCAGCATATAAAAATATAAACTAAACCTTAATTTCTTATCCCCAACTCCTCCCCCCTCTATGGTGTCAACTTCTTTTAGTATATTTAAGAGAACTAATCTTAAAAGAAGTTTTATAGGTTGAGGGTTTGGGACTCAGAATTCAAAGTTGCATTCTCCTAGTCTCGCCCATAGAAATGTTAACATATTGCTTTAAAGCATACGTTTTAAGAAACCAACTATTCTTATGACCATGGGAAAATGACTTAACCTTTGTGCTTCAATTTCCTTATTGGTAAAATTGGGATAACAATTGGATATATTTTTTAGTATTGCTAAGAGCAATAAATGGTTAATACATGTAAGGTGTTTAGAATATTATTTGGTATAATGAATACAATAGGCATTCATTATAGGTTATATCAACCTATAATAAGTGCAGTGGTTTCCACCTTTTCTTCTTAGGTGTGGATATTTTCTGCAAAAATGTTAAGCAATTAAAGTTATATATTTTAAATCCATTAAATATGCATTCCATTAAATATATATTGTTATAATGTATATAATATTCTATATTAAATGTAAATGTATATTTTATTAAATGAATATTATTATAGTATTTTAATATAACCATTAAAAATACTTTTAAAACAGTATAAGTAAAATCAACTAAAGAAATAAACTGGAATCTTAGAAATGTTTAATTAACCCCAGAGAAGACCAAAAAAAATAAGGACCACATGGAAAAAATAGAAAATATCTAGTAAGATAATAGATTTTAATTCAATCATATCAATAATGACATTAGCCCTGCTGGTGTAGCTCAGTGGATTGACTGTGAACCAAAGGGTCACTGGTTTGATTCCCATTTGGGGCACATGCCTGGGTTGTGGGCCAAGTCCCCATTGGGAGCCACATGAGAAGCAACCACTCATTGATGTTTCTCTCCCTCTTTTTCTCCTTCCCTTCCCCTCTCTAAAAAATAAATAAATAAAATCTTAAAATAAAATAATGACATTAAATGACTGAATGAACCAGTTTTAAGATTTAGATTAGATTTTTTAAAAAAAAACTAGTCCAAACTCTATGCTTTCCCTGAGAAATCAACCTTAAATGTAAATGTGTAAATATAAACTTAAATATAAATGTAAATATATAAATATAATATAAATTAAAAGTAAAAGAAAATATATACTATGTAAACACGAGCCTAAAGGAAGCTATTGGATATCAAACAAAACAGACTTCAGCAAAAGGAATATTACTAGTGATGAAGAGATATAACATAATAATAAAGGAATTGATTTTTCAGTAAGTTATAAAATCTTAAACATGTATACCCATAACACCAGAGCTTCAAAATACATGAAACAAAACCAAATAGAACTGAAAGAAATATAGACAGATACAAAATTGTAGTTTAAAACTTTGTCCCTTCTCTTTATTTTTTTAATTTAATCTTTATTGTATTTTTCCAGTACTATTAATCTCCTTATACCCCCAACAATCACCACACTATTCTGATACCACAGCTTCTGATACCAGGCAGGGTGGTTCCTAACAATCAGATAGTGTAGTATTGGCAAATCAATAGAGCAAATAGAGACTGGAAATAGATCCACATGACTAAAAATTGACAACTAATTTTTTCTAAAGTGCAAATGCAATTCAATGGAGAAAGCCTAGTTTTTTTCAATAAATAGAGCTGGAGCAGTTGGATGTCTATGTACCCCACCCCCAGAAAAAGAAATCTGAGCCTGTACTTCAAAAATTAACTCTAAACAGATTATAAATACAAACAAAAAGTGTAAAAAATTAGAAGAAAATAGAGTAAAATCTGTGTGAACAAAATATTTTAATTTTGTTGCCAAAATCATGATCCATAAATAAAGAAAAACTTGGTAAACTGTACTTCAACAAAATTAAAAACATTTACTTTGCCAAAGACAGCCATAGGATACAGAAAAAATTGGCAAATTTCATATCTGGTGAAGAACTTCTAACCAGTATACATAAAGAACTCTCAAAACTAAACACTAATAAATCAAACAAGCCATTTTAAATATTGAGACCTATATGGTAAAATATCTGGATACCTTTGGTGAAATATCTGAACAGACATTTCACCAAAGAAGATATAGTTATGGCAAATAAGTCTACCAAAATATGTCCAATGTCATTATTATAAGAAAATGCACATTAAAACTACCCTGAGACACCACTACACAACAACTAAAATGGTTAAAAATATTTTCAATGGCAGCACCTGCAACTTTATTAAATAATTGGTGGGAATACAAAGTACAACAGCCTCTTTGAAAAGCAGTTTGACAATTCTTACAGCTAAATATATACCTACCATATAATCCATCAGTTTTATTCCTAGGTATTAACCCAACGGAAATGAAAATGTAGGTACCGGCAAAATATATGCCTATGAAAATTCACAGCAACTTTATTCAGAGTCATCAGATTTGGAAACCATCCAGATGTCCATCAGCCAGCAAATAGAAAAACAAGCTATGGCACATTCATATAGTAAAATACTCTACAGCAGTAACTCAGAACAGACTATTGACTTACAAACAATGGATGGATGAATCTTAAATGCATTTTGCTAAGTGCAAAAGCAAATCTCAAAATCCTACATTCCATTTATATGATACTCTGGGAATAGGATTACTCTAAGGAAGCAAAATTAAGACAGTGGTTTCAAGGAGTCACATGGTGAAAGGGACGGTTGTCTATAAGGAGACACAGGAAATTTAGGGAGTGATGAAACTACTTGTACCCCACTATGGTGGATACATGGATCTATGCATTTGTCATACCTGTAGAGCAGTTCACCAAAACTAATGAGTTTACCACAATCCCAAAACCACAATTCCTTTATTATTATGAAAAATCAATTCCTTTATTATTATGTTATATCTCTTTGGGGTTTTTTAATCCAAGAAGTTGTTGAGAAAGGAGGATAGGTTCAGGGCATGGCAGATGAATTTAAGTTATTACAAATAAATCACATAGCCTCACTGAAAGGAAGGAAGAAAAAAGATGACCTAAGTAGCTCAGGAAACCAGTGTTTTCACTGGGCACTTAAAAGTTAAAGACAAAGGAACTACGCAGGCATCAGACTCTAGTTTGCAAATTTGTTCCTTAGAGGGGTATGGGTTAATGGTTCTGAAAATACTTTATTAATATATAGGTTTGAGCAAATAAGCAAATATAATTTGACTAGTCAGAGCTAGGTTTCTCACTGTCAAAAAAAGTTACAAATAAGAAAAGGAAAAAGGCCAAAATAAATGCTGTGGTCCTGGATTGGAGTCAAAGTTATCAATATAAATTCATTCATTTTAAAATTAGTTAAGAGATAGATAAGTAGATAGACAGTAGATGGATAAAAACAGATTAGATATAGATAAAAACAGATAAGATAGATATAGACAGAGAGATAGATAAAAACAGATTTATTTATTCATTAATTAGTATCCATACGTCTATTTCCTCGAATTATCCACTAGACTAGAAGCAATGATTCCCAATAGCAATGAGAACAGCTAGATCACAGATCTTAGCTTCTGATTACTATTCTCCAATAAAAGAAATTGGGGCTCCATGAAGTTGATTCAAGTTTGGAAAGGGGAAAATATAAGATAACCCAATCTTACATCCCTATGGTGAGAGAAAGAAAGGGAAGGAAGGAAGGAAGGAAGGAAGGAAGGAAGGAAGGAAGGAAGGAAGGAAGGAAGGAAGGAAGGAAGGGAGGAAGGGAGGGGGGGAAGGGAAGAAGGAAGGAAGGGAGGAAAGAGAGAGAGGAGAGAGAGGGAGAGAGGAGGGAGGGAGGGACGGAGGGAAGGAAGGAATTGCTACCAGATGAGGTGCAGATGAGCATGTGGATGGGAAATCTTTCTTAATCTTAGACATGGATTAGACAATCCAATCTAGTTCTTGGAATAAATCCTTACTGGACCACCAAGCTCCTTATGCTCTAAGAGAAGACAGCCAGGGTCTTGCAGTACTTAGGAGTATATACACTAAATTGTACTGCTCAAGTCTAGATTCCTGGTCTGTTTCTTACTAGCTGTGTGACCTTGACTTCTTCATACCCCCATCAACTGTAAAATGCAAGTAAGAGATACTGACTCAAAAGTTTGTGGTAAGGATTGAGATGGTGCATATAGCCCGCTTATAACAGTGCTTAGTATTCAGTATTTTAGCTAATATGATTCAGAATTGTTTTACAAAGACCTCTAGCATAGGTTCATCTACCAGTCAACACATTCTATTGAGTTTCCCAGAATTAAAGAAGTGAGATTTGGGGGATGATGTGAGACACGATAGGCATACAGTTTAGGGCTTCATTCCTCCCTGGCGACTCTAAATGGTTTTAATCAAATTTAACTTTAGACCATACCCTTTGGTCCTAAAATACCCTTTCTGCTGGCTTTCCTATACCACAACTCCTAAAATGGAGCACTGAATTTTTCCTCACATAAGGATATATTTAAAAGGCAAACTTCTGTAACTGAAAGACAAACATTCACTAATTGGGTACTGGTGAGCAAAAACAGGCCACTTTCTTCTTTCATGACGATTTCTATCTAAGGGCACATAGAGTAACAAATAACCACCCAAATAAGGGCAAAAGTGCAACTGTGATGGATATTACAGAACAAAATTACAGAAGATGAGAAAAATACCATCCCCAGCATTTTGTATTAGCTAACATGTAAATTGTACTAAGTGCTGGACACTGTTATAACAGTGCAGTTACGTTTACATGCATCCTCTCAAGCCTTATCACAAACCTTTGAGAATAATACCTCTTACCTTCATTTTATAGATGATGGAGACGCATAGAAGTGGAGGTCGCACAGCCAGAAAGTGGCAGGCCTGGAATCCAGAGTCCAGCAGTGCTGCTTAGTGTCCATACTTGTAAGTATTGCAAAGCACCGGCTGTCCTCTCTTAGAGGAGAAGCAGCCTGATGGTCTAGCAAGCATTTCTTCCAAGAACTAGACCTGCTCTGTCTAAGAATAAGAAAGGTTTCCCATCCCCTTTTACATCAGAGCCCCATTCC
Organism: Tonatia bakeri; assembly: GCA_004024845.1. NCBI lineage: Eukaryota > Metazoa > Chordata > Mammalia > Chiroptera > Phyllostomidae > Tonatia > Tonatia bakeri. The sequence continues at coordinate 6,155 of PVIA01000226.1, read as the reverse complement.
CACCAGAACCCACTCTTCTCTCCTGCATTCACATGTGGCCAAATGTATAGTTCATGTTTACCGTCATATTAAAGAGCACAGCCTGAGTGCTGGGGCTGAACTACTGAGATTAGAAACCCAGCTCCACCACTTACAGGCTACGTTAACTTGTGAAAGTTACCTAAAACTCTTTGGACATCAGTTACCTCTCTAGAAAATGGGATCGATATTTCTGTGGTGGTGTTGGGGATATTAAATTAATTACTGCAAATACATGTTTTAGTGTAGCACCTGCTATAGAATAGGCACTGAATTAGCTGCAGCTCTTTCTGGCAGGCAGAGATTTAGTTAGCATTCAGTGACATTTTTTCACCATATGGACCCATTTGTCTGGTTTATAGAATAAGATTTTGGTAATATCACATTGTTGGGACATATTATTTTATAAACTTAAGTATTACTGTGAAGAAATATATGCATGTTCATTACCAGAACTAATTTTCACTCTAATTATTGGGTTCACATACCCTTTCATCAGCTGGATCACTGAAGACTTGAAGGACTTCAGAGTTTCCCATTCAAAATATGCAGCTCAGACATCAGGATTATTTTGAGATGAAAACCATTGAGACAGGACAAACTCTACCACAAAGGAAAGGATAATTCTTAATCACTGGAGACAACTAGAGACTCTTACGAGCCCAGAGAAGGCACCAAACACTTCTATATAGCACTCCTTACTAAAACAACCCTTATTTTCTCTAGTTTCCCCCTTATGTTTGCCTTGCCACAGTTCACCACCCCTAAACACCTCAACCCCTTTCCTTCCTCTTGTCTCTTCACAAATTTATTGTTCTTTCCACGATGCGATATAAGCCACAAGTTCTAACCACCCCTTTGAGTTACTCATCACTTGATTTCTGTCTCATGTATGTGCCCCGCTCGTGTTATAACTTCTGTTTGTTTTTCTCCTGTCACTCTGTTGTTTGTCAGTCAGATTTGCAGGGCCCCAGTCAGAGAACCTAGGAAGGCAGAGAAAAAGTTTTCCTTCCCTACAGGATAAATCACAATCCTGGTCTCACTGCATTTTTATTTTTAGAAGTACATTTGCAGCTTAGAAGTCAATGGCTTTCCTGATCATCAGTGTTGAAAGCTTCCAGCTGCCAGCTGGGGAGCTTGCCTGGGCCAGTCTTCTCCATCCATCTGGTGTGTGAACCCTTCCTGGAACTGGGGACCAACATCAGGGAAAGGTTATGGAGCTTATTACTGTGTGTAAAGCACCTTGCCATCCCTGACTGAAAGCAGCTATAGAAGTGCAAAGACTTCTGTGTGATCTTATCTGCAGAGTAAGTTGAGGTCACAGCATCAGGTGGGGTTTAAGCCATATCTCTCGCTTCCTTTGTTATTGTGGATTAAAGTCAGTCTATTTTAATGTTCCTAAAAGGTAATTTTTTTTCTGGAAATAGCTAGACGTGCAACACTGAGAAGGATTTAATTCATTGCATTGTCACAGAGATGATGATGTTGGCTCAATTTTGGATGTGAGGATAAAGCCATAGGATACTAAGCTCTCCCCCTGTTGCAATTCTCACAACGCAATATAATTAAGGGGAAGCAGGAGGGCACCTGAGCAAAATGTTAGAATGCTGGACAGTTTGAGACTGGGGTCAGAGAAGGTTGAATTTAGCAGAATGGCTCCCTGGTGTGGGGCGTTATCAGGCCAGAATGGATGAGGAAGGGAAAATATACAATGAGCCAGGGGGTTGAGGAGTGCAGGAGTGTGGTTTACTGCTGAGGGCAATTCTCTACAAACCACAAAGTATTAAAAAAGGAGAAAAAGACACCCTGGGATTAATTGTCATTCCACTGGCCTGTGAGGCAACTGATACCAAATATAATTGAATTACTTTGTAATTATTTCTGCTGGAGTATTAACCTAAGCTAGGCTTTGGAAATGGAGTTTTTTCTCTCTCTTGCTTTGCACTGCAAATGGTTTTGCATTATGGATATTTTTCTGCGTTGCTGTATTATCTTGTGCAAACTACACTGGTTTGTTTTCCCCCCTCTTCCTTGCCAATGGGGTTGTTTACTTATCAGAATTAAAGTCAGAAGTGAGCATCTCCTGCCAGCAGGACAGAATTTCTAATAAATATGTAAATAACGCCTCTCTCAGCCGTGGCTGCGGGCGCTGCTCTCACGTGGCCTGCCCGGGCCACGCAGTCTGGGGCTCAGGCAGGCTTGGAGAAGATGAGAGATTTTCATCAATCTATGAATCAGAAAGAAATAAAATTAAACCTAGCCCAAGAGGGCAAAGGAACAAAGGTGAGTTGGTAAGGAAGGTCATCTGTCCTTGTCATGATAGAGATAGGTCATTTTCTTTGGTCTGTGGGTGAAAGTGTCTGAAGGTCAACACAGCCTGTCACAAGAAAGGGACTTAGAACACTTGGGGGTGGCTAAGGGTGGAGAGAAACAAATGTTGCATCTGCAGGCAGGCCACAGTCACTTCAATAACAGTGGTGGCAACGCCACCATCAATCACCAGCTACACCAGCTCATACTCCAGTTCTATGCCAGTAGTAATTAACACTGAGTCTCTACACTGCACACTGAATTCAAAAACATTTTCAAGACATTTCGTACGCTTATCCTCCTGCAAAGAAGGAAATAAAATCAGTTTCTGCCAAGGTCAAGGGAGTATCCCTCAGTGATGCTTAACAGTGTGAGCTCTGGAATCAGAATTCAAAGGATTGAATTTTACTTTGCCACTTACCTGCTCTGTGCCTTAGTTTCTCATGTGTAAAATGGATATTCACCCATTCAACAAGTATTGCCTATGTTCTATGTGCCAGGCGAGTTTGAGGGTACAGAGATACAGTAAGGAACAAGACAATGGCTCTGCTGTTGGACAGTCCAGCCTAGTTAACAATAGCGATACCTACCTCAGCGAGTTGCCATGGGCATTAAATTAATATTTGCCCCTGGTATGTAGTAAGTTCTCAATAAATGTGAACTAAATTTCAATGTAGTATTTAAACTCACACAGAAAGGCACACTACAAAGTAGCAGTTTCCTCAGCCCATGCTCAAATCACTGAGCCATATGCATTAACAAGGCTATAGCCAGATCACAGAAAGACCTGAGTTGGAGTCTTGGGGTGTCAGCAGGCTCTAACAAAGTGCTGGTTAGGGTTTCATGTATCCAACCAAGTCATGGTCTGAGAAAATGTATAATACACACGGATGTGCCATGGAGAGTCATTGGGCTTTCTGATATCCTCTCCTCTTCCTCCTGGGGCCTTCCTCAAAGGCTTAGGAGTCTAGAATATCTGCTGCTGGTGGACCTGCCTGGCGCAGTTACACCTTACTTATTTTCAGGTCCAAACTCAGTCCTCCTGAAGGAGGTGTGGCCTCAGTTAAATAGCATAGTCAGATTTGTTTTCTGTAAGCCTATTTCTTCATGAAATAAAGCTGGGTGGTGGGGGGGAGGGATGCCTTCCTCTAGCACTCTGGATCTTCTGCCAGCTTAATGGGTTTTGCAAAATGAGTTCCCGGCAAGGAAATCCAGTGGCTGAGTGGAACAGTGTATCTGAGCTTTGTCAGAGTGGCACGCCTGGGTGAGTCTCTCTCTATGATAGAGGGAAGAATTAATTAGAGCCATAAATTATGGATTACTAATCATTGTGCATTGTAAAGAAAAGATATGCAGCTAAGTTTGGGTCGAGGGCCCCATGTGTGTGCCTACTGTAGTGCAACCTGTCCCCTCTTTCCTTCTCTTTGGGTGTCTGACCTGAGCGACATCCTAGAGGCACTCGTTATTGGCTTATCCACTAGAAAACCAAGAGTGCATTAGCTTTAGAAGCCTCAAGGAGTAAATACTGCTAGGAAGTGCTGGAATCACCAAGCAGATTGGCTGCTACTTTTTGGATCGAGGCCATGGCTAAAGAGAGAAGTGCAATTTTGTTAAATACTTAAACAGCAACCTCCAAGTGCCATCAAGTCATGGAGACAGATCCCTACCACCCCCCACCACTATTTACCCCCCAAAGTAAAATAATTTGCTTAATATTAGGCAAGAAGAAAAATATTCAAAATGAAATTTCTAATATCATAGAATGTTAAGCAGCTATTAAAATGATATTTACATAGAGTTTTTAATGATATGGAAAGAATCTTATAACCTGAAGCACAAAAATGGAATAGAAAATTACATTAATATACAGAATGATCTTAATAAGGTTTAAAAGCATGGGGGGAAGTGGAGGAGTTTGAATGAAATAAGCCAAAATTTCAGGATGGTAGATCAAAGATAATATTTTCCTGCTCTTTAAAAAATTTATGCATTTTCCAGTCTTTAAAACATGAGCATGTATTACATTTAAAGACAGTGTGAAGTATGAAAGTTTAAAAAAATAACTTCAAATCAGCAATAACAATCAAGCTGATCAAAGGCCACTCTCCCACCCCAAATGGTGGCCTTTGGAATTGTTCGGGGCAAAGACCATGAGCAGCATGGAGGAATACACTCTCCCCTCCATGCATTTTCTTTGTTGCTCCTGCCTTTGGGGGAGTTCTGGCCCTCTGGGGCTCCCTGCCTGAGCTCCTAGCTTAGAACTGGTGATTAGAGAGTGTTTCTGAAAAGATCATCCTGACAGCAATATAAATAGTGCATCAGAGGAACGCCAGAGTCTGGTGATTACAGGCTATCCAGGCAAGAAAAAGATGGTAGTTTGGACAAGTGTGGAGACAATGAAGATGAGAGGGAGGTGGACATATCTGAGAGAAATTTAAGAGCTTAAATCGATAGGTCTTGAAAGAGATGGACAGTGAGTAATTCACCAAAACGAGATGCACAAGAATATGGCCCGGTTATTTATGGGGGGGAGGGGATTATATTAACTATGATTTCAAAATAGATTGTCCTAAACTTAGTGCCTTAAAAAAATAAAAACTTGTAATATCAGTTTCTGATCATCAGAAATTCAGAGTAGCTGTGTGGTTTTGGCTTAGGGTGCTGCAAGCAAGGTGATGATCAGAATTGCCTTCATCCGAAGGTTCAAGCAGGGCTGGGGAATCTTCCACACTTTCTCAGGTGGCTCTTGGCTGGTCTTCACTTCCTTACCAGGTGGACTTCTCCAAGAGGAGCATTGCAATTGGTTTCCCCAGCGTGAGTGATTCAAGAGAGAGAGAGAAAGCAGGAAGCTGAAGTGCTTTTTATGACCTACTCTCTGAAGTCACACACTGTCATTTCTGTTTCTATTCTATTCACGATGAGTCACCAAGTCCCAGATGTGGGACCCACACTCAGGGCCCCACATCTGAAGGGTGGGTCAGATAAACTGTGGACAAATTTTAAGCCACCATGAGAAGTGGGTGGCTTTTTTTTTTTTACATACTAAGTTTGAGGGGCCATTAAAAAGTCAAATCTCAAGTATAGGTAAATTTGAGCTCAAATAGGAAACTAAAAATGAAAATATAAAGTTGTGAGTCTCCTAGATTTATATATTTGTGTTTGAATGAGATTGCTTAAGAAAGGACTGTCAACTGAGATAAGAAAAATAATCAAAGAATAAGGATTCTAACCTTGAGATATCCATTTAATATCTGGATAAAGGAAAATGCACTGGAAAGGACACAGAGAGAAAAGACCAGCTGGGAGAAGGAAAACCAGGAATGTCGTATCCTGAAAGCCAAGTAAATGGGGCTTTGAAAGAGCAGGAGCTGAGTCCCAGCTAATCTGGTGGTTACAAGACTGGAGGCCAAACTGCAATAGGTCCAATGTATAAAGGGAGACACTGGTTACATATTTTTTAACTTTTTTACTTGAATTAAATTTAGACTTACGTAAAAATGCAGCCAGGCCCCCTACACCACTCACGTAGCTTCCCCTAATGTTAACTATTGTACTTTTACAACTGAAGTATAATGATCGGGTTCATAAAGTTAACCCTGGTGCAATACTGTTAACTAAACTACATACCTGACAGCAATCTCACCTGCGGTGTTACCAAAAATACCTCTGAAAGGTGTTGTGTTCTCCTCAAGGTCTACAGGCCTGGTCACTGGTGACGCTAACTTCGGTCACTTGGTTAAGGCGGTGCCTGCGAGATTTGCCCTTTTAAAAGCTACTTCTTTATATTTTAACAAACATCTTTAGGAAATACTTGAGACTATGAAAAT